>PVKA01038371.1:0-14651 GCA_004027165.1 Ctenomys sociabilis | reverse complement strand
CCTGATTTCAAAGTGAAGATTTTGCCCATTCAGTATGACATTGTCTATTGGTTTCTCTATTGAGAAAAGTCTATGGTATGGCTTTCATCAGGTTAAGCTATACACCATCCTTTCTGATTTTCTGCAGATTTTTTGTCATGATTGAGTGTTGGACTTTCTCAAAAGCTTTGCTATTGAAATGATCATGTGGTTTTGTTCTTAGCTCTATTTATGTGGTGTATTACATTTAAGGATTTGCATATGTTAAAGCATCCCTACATTCCTGTCTGGTTTTGGTATCACGGTAATACTTGCCTCCAGGAATGAGTTTGGGAGAATTTCTTCCCTTTCAACCTCATTGAAGAGTTTGAGAAACATTGGCATTGAATCTTCTCTAAATTTCTTATAGAATTCACCTGTGAATCCATTGGGACCTGGGCTTTTCTTTTGAATTTTGTTTCACATTATTGTGTTATTCAAAGTTTGTATATCTTCCTGACTCACCTTTGGCATTTTATATAGATAGATAGATAGATAGATAGATAGATAGATAGATAGATAGATAGATATAGATATAGATATAGATATATAGACAGTTTGCACTATATTAATTTATCGAATCTGTATTGCTAAGGTGTCTTGAAACTGTCTGATTGACATTTGTAGTTCAATAAAATAAAAAATAAAATAAAATAAAAAAAGAAAGGCAGTCTTCTATTTCTCCATCAGTTCTTACACTTACCTTCATAACATTTGCTACATGTACTACCCCCACTTTCAACAGTAAAAAATTTAGTCTAAACCTGGTGAGAAAAAAATCTGGGAGGAGAACAAGTGCTAATAATTAATCAAAGCTGAGTAATTGCAGGTCTTGTTATTGTCCTGCTTACTCTATTTTATGCCCAGTATTTTTTTTTTATTTTTTTATTTAACTACAAATGTCAGTCAGACAGTTTCAAGACACCTTAACAATACAGATTCGACAAAATAATACATTGCAAACTGTGTTCATAATGTTTTGGTATTATGCAAGGTGCATACATGATATTATATTTACAGATATTATTTTAGCAGATATCTCTTATCAGTGAATTAAGAGTGTAGCTGCTTACTTATTTTTATACCTGAATTATATCAAAAATTCAATAATCATTTTCCTAGTGGATGACTGTAGTACTACAAGCAGACATAATATCCTGTCCAACCACCATTAGTGCAGATCTTGCCTCTCATAGGATTATGTAGAAGCACAGCATTATCTATCCCAACTGTACTGTCTATACACACACATCCTGATTTTTTCTTTCTACACCCCTTCCTTTGTCTACACCTGTCAAAGGTGGGCACTCCATTGACATTCAGCTAACTTAGGTGCTTGAACCTGATACCACAATCCAACACAGTCCAGCATTCTACAACAATAGTGAGTTATTCAAAGAAATTGTCGACCATAGCCATTTACAGCTCAGCTTAATATTATGGCCCCATGATGTATACTTCATTTGTGGTATTTCTATATAATGGAGTATTACTCAGCTATCAAGAATGATAAGTTCGAAGCATTTATACTGAAGTGGATGCCACTTGAACATATACTCATAAGTGAAATAAGCAGACACACATGTGTAAATATCATATAGTCTCCCTAGTATAACAAGCAAAAAGCAGAAATACAAAAGGAAATGTACAACAAGTAAAATCAATTGAGTCAGATAAGGCAAACTGAATGGCATATGCTGCAGGATACTAATCAGCTTTACTTCTGGATGGTTAACAACCTAAGATCACAAGTCAGAGTTGGAGAAATAGAAGAGCCACAAGGCCAGCCAACATTTTGGCCCTAGCCTTTCAAGGTCAGTGAAGACTCAGGACATAGGAGAACCTGTACTGCAAAATCATGAAACTCAGGTGAGCTCCAAATCTTCTGAACAAGGAGATTATGGAGCCACAGAGGAAAGAGATTGAAGTTCTAAAGTGTGCCTGGAGAGAGTCACATGAAGAGACAACTTTCTCTCAAGCTCTCACAGAGAGCAAACTGGTCAAGCATTGGCTGTGACTCATCCACATGAATGACACAGACAAAGGAACTACAGAATAATGTACAGGACTACAAGATAAACCCTGAGAGGACTTCACTGACCACATAGGAAATATAAAGTTCATGTGTTGGTATATAAGTCTTGGTCTATCTTGGTCTTAACCATCCATTACGCCCAGTAATTTTAAGTTGATTTTAGTAGCCTTATTGTTTGCCCTTTGCCCATTGAATCACTGTCACTTATGCCCTAAACATATGATAGGACCGACTAAGAACAAACAGTCACAGTTCATCTTTAAAATAGAGATGCTGAAGTCCTTAGCAGGTCTAAAAGACAGAATGCTTTCAATTTGTAACCACACTGTCCCTAGGAGTGGATTTGCAGAATCCTAGGTATATCCTTTCACTTTAACTTAGTTTTTAGTTTGTTATAGTTGATAATAAAATAGGGCATGAGTTTCATTGCTAAAACAGCAACAAAAATAAACTCTTCCATTTTGTTTTCAGACAGCTTGAAAAATGTCTACTTGGCTTGTAGTTAGCCATTAATATTGCATATATGTTATGTAGATTTGGGAAGAGGAGGCAGAGAAAAGGAATTGTTTTCTCTTAAGAAATCTTAGTTTGAACAGGTATACAAAGAGCTCTCAATGAAACAGTAAATTGGGTGAAGACTTTTTTTCTTTGAAATATTCTCATGAGTCCTATACAAGTCTTTTCCCCTTCCTTGCTCCTTTTTCCTTCATGCTTTTCCCCAAAGACTTGGATTAAAAGCATGAATCTCATTTCTGGGAATTATAGTGATGATTTATACCACTCACCAAACATGAGCTGAATTGGTCACTATTAGAGACATTAATGCTCCCGTAAGAAACTCACCAGTGACTGAAGGTCATGCAATATTCAAAGTCATGAGCAATGATAAGAATAATACTCATTATTTCAATAAATATATATTGTGTGCCAAACATATGCCAGGCACCAGACCATGATAAGCAAAGTCCCTGCCTACATGAAACTTACATTTCAATAACAACGAAGCTCAGAAACAAATAAATACATAAAATAATGTTAGCTACCAAGTGACATGAATAAAATAAGAAAGGAAAAGCCTAGAAACCATTGAATGTCAAATAAGAGACAATTTGTAGTGGCCAAGAAAAGCCCTCTCTGTAAAGAAAATATTTTCAGGGAGGTCTGGAAAAAAATCCAAGACTAAGGTACGTGAATTTGAATATCTGGGGTAAGGAGCATTCAGGTGAGAGAAATCATTACATAAAAGGCCCAACAACTGAAACATGGTTGTGTGGGCAAGTAATAGCAGGAAAATTGTGATACGGACAGAGTGAGGGACAGCAGAGCACAGAAAGAGAGACCAGAGTCTGTATTATCTACTTTCACGTAGCTGGGACAAAACACTAGCCTTTGTAACTTGAAGGGGGAGAGATTAATTTTGGCTCATGGTTTTCAGAGGATTTAACTAGGTAATTTAATTTAGGGTTTGTAAGTCCCACCTACGAACATCACAGTTATGTACTCATCAGTTCATGAGTATAGCACCCCTATGAGCCAATTACCTTCCAAACACTTAAGACTCGGGAAATACTTGAGATTTAAACGATAAAAGAGATGTAGGTTGAAACCAAATAACATAGAGCCACTGACCATGGTAAGGACTTTGGATTTGGCGCAAAGTGTGATGACACACTACTATAGGACTTTTCAATGATGTTATGCCAAAATATGATTTTAGGAGGCTGCTGGAGCAGTTCATGGCAAAGATGGTGGTGGCTTGGGCTAGAAAGCTTGACATTGCTTGGTTTATGACATAATCATAGTTGATATTTATTGAACTCACTGTCTGAGAGGTTTACAAACATTTTCCTCTGTGGACTAAGCATCATTTAACCCTTATTTACCAAGGAAGAATGTGAAATTTAAAAAGACTAAGTAGTATATCAAAAGTCACATAAGTAGTATATAACAGACTTTGTGCTGACACAAATTTATCTAACTCAAGGATCAGAAGCATGTTGCCTCCCAAGAAACTATACAGATGATAAGTGCTGATATTTGGCTACTATTTAAGGCAAAGTCACTATATTCAGGGTAACAGTATCATCACATGTTGATCACAGGCAAGTGAAGAGTGGAAAGGACTAGGGTTATTGTTAAAATTAAGGTTAGACAGTGTCATTCTTTAGAATGGGCTATTTAATAATGGGAACCTCTAGAGTGAGATATTCTTAGATTCACACAAATAAAGACTTTTAGAAGCCAAAAAATACATTAAAATATATACAACTGCTACCCCAAAGTCTTTCCATTTTTGCCACAAAGCAGGTTTGTGCCACAAAGCAGGTTTGTGTCATTCTAATCCTGAAAAGATTGCTCTATGAAGCATCTAACTACTTATGAGAAAAAAGAAAGGTGGGATGTGTTGGAAGATACTTTCTCAAAGTTGGCCTTAGAAGTATAAGTGTGAATTGGGTTTAGGGGAACCAGCAGCTGACAGGATTGTTTCCCACCAAGTGAGAGTTTAATAAACAAAATCACAATTGGCCCCAGCTTGGCCTTGGCACTTTTGAGCATGACATCCAAGATGGTATAATCACTGAGGAGAAAATCACAGCTTGGTTTGCAGTTGGAAATTGCTAGGCTAGTGGCAGCTGTTGTTCACTCATGGTTGAACTGCTCTGTCATTACATTTCAGAATAAAGTAACACAAAGGGAGAGGATGATGACATCAGCTCCCTAGGCTATTGAGCAAATAAGAGCTCAGGGAGATCTTATTTACAGTCATGTAAGTACTTGTTACATGTGGTCACCACTAAGTTAAATATCATATAAACCAGATGGGGGTCAAGGAGGAAGAGGTGGGATACAATTCATAGCCACAAGGCCCTTAAAATACTGTTAACATTCAAAAGATATTATAAATATAAAAGTGTGCCAATTATCAAACTATTGCCTTGCACCTCCAAATCAACCCTTTTCTGTCTTACTGTGAGAAACCAGAGGTGAACCCTGTAAACATTTGTACTTTTCCAGTTATTTCAATGTTAGAATTTGTCAGTAGATGGCATTGGAGGCATGATTGGGACAAAGGGACCCCTCTTCCTTAGGTGTATTTTTGTTGATTGCTTGGTACTGTAGTACATGGAGGATACTGGCATAGCCATGGCTAGAGGTGCTTGCCCTTCCACGAGTTTTGGCAGCACCCTTACAGGTAGGTTCCCAGTCAATTTCAGCCACATTCTCACAAGCAGCTTCTCAGTAATTTCTAGTAGCATCCTGGAGGTCAGCTTCCAAGAGCACTTTTACTAGTACTCGTGATCAACTTCTTGGTGAAACACACCAGCACCCCATCAGGAGCTTCTTGGTAAGTTTAGTCAACATCATAGCCAGAAGTTGTTTGCTTGCCAGCCCCTGTCTGCAGCACCTCTGAGAATTTCTCCACCATCTCATAGGCGAGGGCCATACCCTCTTCACTGAAGTCAGAATCTCAGCAGTGGTAGAAGCTCAAGGACTCTCCTCCATCTGCTCCTGCCTTAGATATTTTGCCTCATCCCTAGAGATATTATCTAGACTTACATTCTTTGAATTATTCTTTAGCCCTTAGCAGCTATTTCCCAGATATTAGCTAATAATTATCTCTGTTAAACTCTATTCTAATTACTATAAGGCTATGTATCTTGCCTAAAGCCTCACTGATACAAAAAAATAAGAGAATATAGGTGTAAAACTTGTGAATAATGACCAGATTTCTTTGGAATTCAGAAAATGTAGAGTTTAATGTGGACTGTTGATTCAAGACTGTCATTGATGTCTTCGTAGTTGTTATTCAATACGTAATGTATTAAATATTATAGCTGTCCTACTAACATCTTTTGAAACGCATTCATTGCTATTTTTCTCTTTAAAATGAATAAAATATTAAAGTAAAATAAAATAAACATTTTTAAAAAAAAAAAAAAAAAAAAAAAAAAAAAAAAAAGACAGTCATTGAATTGGGTCCATTATGACAGAAGAAGATAATTTAGAAAGTATGTGTGTTTCTTTGCAGGAGAGACAATAAAACAGGACCAGGCTCAGAGAAAGAGAGACAGACAGAGAAAAAGAAGGATGGATGGAAGGAAGGAGAAAAGGGGGGAGAGAAAGAGAGGAAGGAAAGGAGAGAAGAACAGATAGAGGGAGAGCCCAGAATACAGTGGTGAAAAGTATTTTATGGGGCTTTAAAAAAGATTAAAATTAGCCAACTATCAGCCAATGAGATAGCTCAGCAGAATAAGAGATGGCTTTGGCAAGAGCAGAGACTAGGGTTCAATATCTGGTCCTGCATGCCATGCTGGCCCCACCCTTAGGGCACACGGAGCCAGGGAACAACTTCAGCGTGGTGGTGCATGCCTATAATCCCAGGGCTGGGGAAGCTGAGAACAGGAGGATCACTATCAGTCTGAGCTGCATAGTGAGACTCTGTATCAAATACATAAATGAAAAAAAGTTAACCAAGTACTTCATTTGAGAAATTTTCATTGAGCATCCTCTGAGTATCAGGTTCTAGATCCAGGTTTCTAGCAGCAAGCTAAATAGACAATGATGTCTTCCCTTACATTCTAATAAGGGGCAAAAGGTCAGGCAGGTAACAGATAATAAATAACATTGACTGGTGAAGTAGAGATTGGGGAAGAAGAAGAAGAAGAGGAAGAGGAAGAAGAAGAAGAAGAAGAAGAAGAAGAAGAAGAAGAAGAAGAAGAAGAAGAAGAAGAAGAAGAAGAAGAAAATGTAGAGTGCAGAGTCCTAGTTTCTTTCTGTTTCTGTAACAAATTACCACAAACAGTGGCTCAAAACAATATAGATTACTTTGAAGTTTTGCAGGTCAGAAACCCTGGCATCAACATGTCAAGACTACATTTCTTCTGAAAACTGCAGAACAGATTCATTTCCTTGCTTTTCTATCTTATAAAGAACACATGTATTCTTTTGCTTATGACCTCTTTCTCTTCAAATCTATTAGGGAAGCATCTTCAAACCTCTATATTCTCTTACCTATTTTTCATGTCATATCTGCTCTGACCCTGAGCCTCCTGCTCCCTTCCCTCTTATAACAACTATTATGTCTACATCAAGCCCACCCACATAATCTTATGTAATGTTCCCATCTCAAGATCTTTCACTTAATAACACGTTTGAAGTCTGTTTTGCCACATAAAGGAACATATTCACAGGTTCTGGAGACTAGGATGTGGGCATCTTTGGGTGGCCCTTGTTCTGCCAACCAGGAGGGTTGCAATTTTAAACTGGAGGCCATGGTAAGCATCATTTCAAAAGGTAAAGCTAAAAAAATAAAATGAATGACATGTGAATACATACTTCTTTTGAATTTTCTAGAAATAAATATCTGGGAGAAAGGCCTTGAAGCTGAAGGATTCTTAGTGTGTGCAAGGAATGAGGAGGCCAGCACAAATGGTTCAGAGAATCAGGGCGAGTAATCATAAATAAAGTCAGTGGGTGACATCATCCTAGGGAACCAGATCATCTAGGGTGGGTTGGGTGAGGGACATTGAACAGAGGAAGACAGTGATCCGTGGTACATGTTAAAGCTTCATACTGCATACCAAACTGAGAGTAGACAAAGGATGAATCAGGAATAACTGGCTGGAATGTTATATGGAGAATTCTGAGACCAGAGTCAGACTCAACAAGGAATAGTGCCACTACCTACTCACTGTGGGCATAGAAAGAATGAAAACACAGCTGGGGTCTCGTGAGCCGAGAATTTTCCACCCCTGTAATGGATATGGGGTTCCAGGAATATTAGATTAAGGACAGTGTGTTTCATATATTTTATAGAGAATTATAATAGTGACTTTGAGCTGAGCAGAGACATATTAATTATCTAAAAGCTCTCCTTTCATTGAGGCAGCAATGATAAAAACTGTGTTGTTGAGCTAAAATTAAAATGTGTGCATTTTGTATATGCTTTGTATAGCTTGCTATGAATTTGGTAGAACCCAAAATGCCTAACATGTGTAGGACTTGTGATAATGGCTTCTTGCTGTTGCAATTTTATTTTTAATTGCAAACACCTGAGAGTTCAGATGGTTCCCTTTCCTCAATCAATCTGACAACATTTAAATATAGCAGTGTGATGCTTGTTGTTAAGAATAAGGCTTTTCATCTGGTTTCAAGCTGATTCTCACAACATACCTGCCTCTTATGGTGAGCCACTAAGGGCTTGCTCTCCCCCCCCCACAGCTTTGCAAATCTAAGAACTGACTTTACCAAATGTTCAGGATCATCAATTCTGTGGAAAGCACACTATGGCTAGTACATCCAGGTGCTAATTAACTCACTTTCCATATGAGTCTGTTAACAGCTTTCTGCAAAAAAAAAAAAAAAATGTGCTCCTGACAGTAACCATTTGAAAGGCTACATTATAGATCATAAATAATCATGTTAATAAAAGTTTAAATTTTTGTAATATTTCTACCTAAGAGGCACCATTTGAAGAACATTTTAATTCATGAACTCAATGAATATTTTTTGCAGTATCAGGAATTGAACTCAGAACCCTAGATTTGCCAGGCAAGTGCTTATTCTACTGAGCTATCTCTCTGGCCCAATGAATAATTATTGAGCACCTACTTTAGTTTACACATTTGACATAGGCATTTGGAAAATAGTTCAAAAAGTTCCTCCATGGTATATTTTAACGGTAAAGACAACAGAATTTCCTTATGGGCTGGATATGCAGAGTAACACAAAGAAAAATAAAGCAGGAAGCCAGTCTTTTGAGAAGCAAAAATAGTGAAGAATTCTCTATGAAGAGGGTGATTCTGTTCTAGGCAAAGCCATGTGCTACCATGGTTGTCTCAAAACTTTCCAAGACCTTTAAAACCAGTGTTCTTTCTTAATTTCTTTTTCAAACCAGCACTCTTGTCTTAGTAATACATTAAGGGGAAGAAAGGCAAAATTTGAGGTACCTGAGTGCAAGCCAAGTTGTAGGAGTCCTCAGGATAACCTAGATGGAGTAGAAATTCAAAGAGGAAGAAGCAGGACTGGGGAAATAGCTCAGCAGTCTAATTCACCTGCCTGGCAAGAGCAAGGTCGTGGGTTCCATCCCTAATACCACATGTTGTGCCGGCCTGAAACTGTAATCCCAACACTTGAGAGACTAAGACAAGGAGGATCTCTATGAATCAGACCTGCACAGTGAGACTCTGTACCAAATAAATAAAGATTTTTTTAAATTCAAAGAGAGAGATGCTCAGGAAACTGTAAGCCCCCCCCCCATTTGATCAATCCTTACAAACATTTTCTGTTTCTTTGTTTTGTTTTGTTTTGTATTTTAGGGAAGAGTCTACAGGGTGTTCATGGTCTCACTACTAGATCAGATTGGTAGTGATCCACCTGTTTACAGCTTCCCAAGAGCTGGGATTACAAGCACGCCCTACTACACCCAGTCTCAATTGCCATCTCAGAATCCCAGCCTCAATTACCATCTCAGCGAGCCCTAGGGATTGAACCCCTGGCCTCTGAACCTGCTTGAAGGCACTTTAATCCACTATTTGGCCAGAACCAATCTTCACAATTATTGTGACAGTCTCTGGGCATCCTACCATACAGAGATGTGAACTTCAGAATGTTCATATGACTTAGAAAAAGGAGCACTCAAGAAAGTTAGAAGACTTAGAAGTATTCTAGCATTCAGAAAGACTAATTACTTTTATTAAATAAATAATTGTAAACATAATTATTATAAATTGAAGACTATATTATTATCCATTATCTATGTAGCACACAGGTACTCGAATTTTTCTCATTTTGATGAGAAAACTGAAGCTTCAACAGAGCAAGTGAATTGTTCATATCCACCTATCCAGAGACAGAGGGAGGGAGAGAGGGAGAGAGGGGGAGAGAGAGAGAGACAGAGAGAGAGACCTATGTCTTTTTGAGCCTATGAAATGTAGCCTACTTGGGCTGGAAGTTAACAAAGAACATACTTCTCTCTGATATCTTTTTTTTTGTTTCTGTATGCTTAGTTTAATCATTGAACTTGTATGTATTTATTTAGTACGGTTTTTTGAAGAGTGTCAACAGATTTTTTTCATTGCTTATAAAAATTTAAACAATATAAGCCCTTTTGAAATATTAAATATAAATAATATGCTGCAAACTTATAATGGCAGAACTTTGCTACTTGCTTATCGCCTACCCCTCCTGGTACATGCTCAACAAGTGTAGCCGAATGAACAATTGGTAGATTCACCCAAACATCTAGCTAGCTAGGATTAACCACAAAACCCAATCTTTGACTAATTAGATACTCAAATGTTGCTCACAGAGGACTTCTCATTTGGAAGTGCTTGAGGAGATGCCAACATAAGGCAAAGTCTCATAAGACCTACTATTTAGGGAACCAAAGTTTTCTATAAAATTGATGATTTCATCTTCAAAATGAGTATTAGATCCCATTCAAGACCCTGGCTAGGGGAAGGGATATAGCTCAGAGGTACAGCGCCTGCCTGGGAAGCATGTGGTCATGAGTTCAATCAATTCCTGGGACAAAGACAAAAAAAAAGCCCTGTCTAGGATCTCTGCCTCTTTGCAGGTTGGGAAGGAGAGTATCACTCCCACTTCTGCTTCTGCCCAGATCTGTGCTGATCCCTGCTGAACTCTATGTAGCAGGAATATTAGCAATATTTAGCAGTATCCAATAACCCACATACACTGGGCTTCCAGGTTAACATCTTGTCTCGATTTCTTTTCAATTCTAGAACCCTGAATCCTTATTTTTCTCACCATTAGGTACAGTCCCTGTCTTCCCTTTACACCTCTTGAGATTTTCTCCATTTACTCTGGCTACTGGACCAAACAGAAAATTTTAATATATTCGCTCTCCATTTCAAGTGACATTATCCCAACTTGGCCCTAAGCATTGTTTTACTTGCATATACTCTTTTTGTGCCAGGAATCAAACTCAGGACCTTGCACTCGACATGCAGGTGCTGTACCACTGAGCTATATCCCTGGCCCTTGCCTGCATATACTGCTAAGTGCAGAGCATGATAAATTTTCACAAACTGACCATACCTATATTAGAGCACCCTGACTGAAAGACCATTAGTAGCATTTCACAGTTACCACTTGGTCCTTTCCATCGCTACCCCCATGAGTCACCA
Source organism: Ctenomys sociabilis (assembly GCA_004027165.1). Taxonomy (NCBI): domain Eukaryota; kingdom Metazoa; phylum Chordata; class Mammalia; order Rodentia; family Ctenomyidae; genus Ctenomys; species Ctenomys sociabilis. The sequence continues at coordinate 3,449 of PVKA01038371.1, read as the reverse complement.
ACATTTTCACCATGTCTCTTTCCTGTGTTCCCTTTAATATCCCACTAACCTGGTCAACCAAGAGAATTTGTGAAAATATTTTTTAAAACTTCTCTGAGGCTTCCATTAATTAATTTTTTTCATAATTGTATTAAAAAACAAATAATAATGAGACAGTTTCAAATCAAATTAGTAGGACAGTTTCAATAATTAATACATTGCATATTGTTTTCTTAGTGGTTATTTCCTGTACAAGATGCAGACATGATATTCTATCTACAAACACTATTAGAGCAGATGCCTCTAATCATTGAATTAAGAGAATGAAGCTGCATATCTATCTTAACTATTTTGAATCTACAGATATAAAATGGTCATTCAGTTGTATCACCTTTTTTGCTTAGTTTTGTCATTTAAATATTATAGGTGTGTGAATTCAGCAAAATATTCCAAAATAGTCCAGTAGTCCATAACAGTATTGAGTTTTCCATATGTCTGGCCATGTCAGAAGTTGTTGACTTGAGTCTTTTACAGCTCAGCATAATAATATGACTTTACTTCTTATATTTTTTTAATTTATTTATTTGTATTTTAACTTGAAGAGTGAAAATAGAAGCAAAAACAAATAGAAAAAAATGACATAAATGGGATAATATACAATAATACATATATTACAGATATATATATATATATATACATATATATATATGTATATATATATAAAACAATCCAACACAGATCAGAAGTCCACAATAGAAGTGAGTTATCTACAGAAGATGTTCACAGCTCAGTATATTAATATGACACTACTTTTTATATCTCCATTTTATACTTTTCTGCTGGATGGCTAAGAATGAGTTAATACTTCGTTTTTATAATTTTCTGCATCCAATAATTAAAAGCGGTCTTTCTCATCTTTTGTAGTCTGTATAATAGAGTCAAATATAAATGATCACTCTTGCTTATTTCTATTATTGCTTTCCATTGCCTATGATCATTACTTATAAAAAGCCCATGGTCTGCCTGTAAGTCCACCAAATAGACATGCAAGGAAAGATGGGAGTCGCCATTCTGAAGAGGTGACTAAAATTCTATTCAATTTTATTAAAATTTGCATGCCACAACTTGGGTATATTCATCCCAGTTTTCTGTTATTTCAGAATTGTTTCTTTAGGGTTTGCCCAGGCCATCAATTCAGCTGAAAAGTGAGCATGCATTTTGCTCAAAAACACTCAATAACAACAAGGCAAATGCACTCTAAGTCACATTTTATATTGGCTTCTCAACAAATATCTATGGCCATTTTTATCTGTACCCATCTCACCCCATAAATTGTTTTCATATTGAAAGATAAAATACATATACTGTATATTTTATATAAGATTACCATTGAGAGTATTTTATTTGGCTAGCAGCACTTAAAGCTTCTGACAAGTTTTATGCCATGGAGAGTTAATTAAATACAATGTATCCTGGGGCTTGAGAGCTGAAAGCCTAATGAGATCCAATGTTTCATAAGAGACTACTTAAATTGAAACAGTGGCAGAATTATCCAGAAGCTCCTGATGAATCTTCAAGTTTGATATGTTCCTCATTTCATGTTTTGGGTTGATGTAATACACAACACATTGCAGTGTATGCTTTCACATTTATGGATGCCAGAATCTCCTCAATTCACTTCAGGAAGACAATTTGAGATGAGATTTATTTTGATGGCAGTTTAGATGTTGTTGTGTCTAATAATGATAATGTCAGTACTGTATGGAAGCTGGTGCAATAGAAGTACATAAACTGCTGGGGGAGAGACAAGCCCCAAATTTCATAAGAAAATGCTCATTATCATTCACCAGCAGCAGATAAAGTTGAAATTTATTCTTATTGGTGGCTTGCGGCCCAAAACACCCAGCCATTTCCAAGATGCACAGATTACAGTACTTTGGAAATAACCCAGTTCAGAAGGGCATGGGAATGCTTTTGTTTTCTGGTTAGAAAGCCAGAGTTCTATATCTGCCTCAAGTTTGCCAGTTGTATGAGTATCTCTGGGATCCACTGGGGTTTCAGTAAGCATCACTAAAAAAAAGAACGCTAGGGAAGCTTTGCAGGCTCCTGGAAATGATGACAGTGATGGCATATTTGTCAAGGAATTCTAAATATGCAGGTTGTATAGCTATGTATCATTTGCATACATATGCACACTTTTGCACACACACACACACACACACACGCAAGCGCGCACGCACACACATGCAAAATCCTTGGATTCTTGCCAGAAAACTAGATATATTCATCCTTTCCTACTTCCCTGGGTGGGGTACAGGATAAAAATGAGGCAAAGACACAAGCAAGCACCTCATGATGACTGAAATGCCCCTGAGACAAAGTAAGAGTGACCCTTCTTTGGCTGCTCCCACTTCGGCTTCTACTAAACAATGATTTTAATCTTCTGGTCTACCAATTCAATTTATTTAATAAGAAATTGCACTTGATTAAAGTAATGTGCCCTTCTCTTCTGACATTGTTCAATTTCCTTTTATGGTCTCAGTTTGTGGCAATCAGCTAAGTGTGTAGGAGATAATAGTTAGCATAGTTAGATTTATGCAAACAAATACACACTGTATAGACAATAAACATAGAATATCACCATTGCATAGCATGTGTGATTCTTCTCTGATTACAAACATGCCAAAACATACCTTTTTACCTTTCAAAGAATTTACACACTTCATTCTTAACATTTTAAACATCAATTTACTAGTATATGCTTTTGACACAATTGAAAATATAATACAAATCATTAAAAATAAAATGAGTTTGGGGCCAGGGAGATGCTTCAGTGGAATAAGTGATTCCCTGGCAAGTTCAAGGGCCTGAGTTCAATCCCCAGTTCTGCAAAAAAAAATCTGTTTAATAAAAAAGCATGTCTTAAAAAATCAGATCCTTTGTGACTTTATAAATAAACTCAGTGATATATAAATTACATAATGGAATGGGGAAATAGCATTCTCATTAACTAAAAATTCTTTCACCAGTTACCATTAGCCAAATTGCAGGCCCATTCCTGAACTAAAGACTAGCTTGCCAGTAGGGGGATAGCTGGCTTGAATGGGATTTCTAGTCCTATTCTTTTGAGGAGTCTCCATACTGACCTCCACAATGGTTGTACCAGTCTACATTCCCACCAGCAGTGGAGAGGTGTTCCCTTTTCCCCACAACCTCTCCAACATTTGTTGTTGGTTGATTTCCTTATGATAGCCATTCTTTCTGGAGTGAGAGGATTTGGATACACTGTATCATAGAGATATATGTATACCTATGTTTATAGCAGCACAATGTGTGATAGCAAAATCTTGGAAACAACCAAGATGTCCATCACATGAAGAATGGTTGAAAAAGATGTGGTATTTCTATAGAATGGAGTATTACTCAGCTATTAAGAATGATAAGTTTGAAGCATTTATACTGAAGTGGAT
>PVKA01038370.1:0-20282 GCA_004027165.1 Ctenomys sociabilis | reverse complement strand
AAAAAAAAAAAAAAAAAAAAAAAAAAAAATTATGTCATGCTGGCAAGTTTGCTTGAAGTATTTTCATGATGTGCCAATTCACATATGTAAATGATCACTGAATTCCACAACTAAAAAATTTCTCCAAGGACAAGTAATTACCGTGTATTGGACACTACAGAGTCTGGAATAGTTATTAAACGGGTACATAGGTTGCATTGTAGATCTCTCTTTGTAGTAAACATTTTCAAATATGATTACCTTTATCTTTAAAAAATTTTTAACTTATTTAATTAGCATAATTATGTCTTTGATTAGCTTTAGTAGATCTAAAGAATTTTTGTACAAAATTTTTGTCATTACATATAATAGTGAATATTATTTTCATTCTTTGGGGGTTCTTGGTACATAGATACAACTCTTCTTAACCATTGTTTTCATCCTTTTTGCCTCCCCTTTTTCCTTTCTCTATCCTCCCCTTGAAATAAATCAGACAAAGAAGCTGAAATATTTAATGGTGCTTCTCACATTGACACCCAAAGTATCAAAAAAGAACAAAACATATGATAGATAATAGTAAGTAGGGCAAGATGTGCTTCAGTGTATCTTATTCAAAGAGGAAAACCAATAGTATTAATGTGCACTCATTTAGATCATTTTGATAATGAACGAAATTGAAATATAATTGGAATTTGTCATTTTAATTATTCACGTCAGGTTATTCATAAGAAGAACAGCATTTTTGTTTGGAGTTTTCTATTGTGTATTCACTATAATTTATTCTCAACACAATTGCCAGGTGTTTTGAAATTTTGTTTACTTTGCATACTAAAGAGACAATAGCACAAATACTAAGTAAGATACAGTGGAATGAGCCAAAATGTCTTCTATAAATTCGTGCAGATTTTTAAAAATTCTTTTTATTTATTTTATTTCACAGTATATTTAGTTGTTACAAGATCTCACTACACAGCATAGACTCAGACTGTCCCTCCTGTTTTCAGCCGTCCCGGCCTGGGATTATAGCCCGTGCTGCCACACGTAGATTCAGTGGGCCTGGGGGCGGGGCTGGTGTAGCCTATGGTGCGGATGGTGCTGGGGATCAAACTGCACTCCCTGCCCTTGCTAAGCTCGCCTAAACAGGTGCTTTAGTCTGCTGAGCTAGCTCACTGGCCCACTTTATTAATATCACTACTAATTTCCACTTGCTGTTTTTGGAATTTCAGAATTTTATTATTACAGCGGGCCAAATAGCTCAGCAGATTAAAGTGCCTGCAAGCAGGCACAATGGCTGGGTTTTGATGCCCTGGCCTACCATGGCGGCTGTGTCCCCAGGGCGTGCTGAGACAGCAATTGGGGTATGCGCCTGTAATCCCAGCTCTTGGAAGGCTGTAAACAGGTGGATCACTATGAGTCTGATCTAGTAGTGACTCCCTGAGCACCCTGTAGACCCTTCCTTAAAATTATAAACATATATATATATACCATTATTAAGTACAGAACTCAGAAATCTATGCAAATGCCATAAAACTTTGAGCCATTCCTGGCTATTTATAAATAAGACAAAAACTCAGTGAACTGGCAAGATATTTCTGTCATAACAATAAGTACAACAAAAATGCAATCAATTAATTATAAGAATCTCAAAGAAAGCAGGATTTTAAGTCTTAACTCATTAATAACTTGAAATTTGAGTACAGTTGGACAATATGTAGAAAAATAACAGATATTTTTAAAATGCATTTTACCTAGTATAAATTGTGAAGTATAAATTCCAGATAAAGCCAATATAAGAATAGGTAGATAAGTGACACAAATCAACAATAGTTTTCTTAAAACCAAGCCAAAAATGGAAGAAAAGCATGTGCACTAACAGTTAACTTTGGAACCTAGACTTCTATAAAAGTCAAACACACTTTTGCAGAAACTAAAGGTACAGTTTATTCAATTTATTTCTGTCTTGCACTTTGATTTGCATTAACTGCTCCTTTTCCTTTGCCTCCTCACGGATGCTGGTTTTCATGGGTGGTTTATAATCCATCATTATATGCAGCGAAGCACAGGGCTCCTTCTACATGCACAAAATAAAGTTCAGGGTTTGGGACCACATAGCTAAGTGTGGGCCTTTCCTTAATGTGAGGGCAGTGTTTTCAAGGCCCCTGTGCGCCCTCAGCCACAGCCACATCCCTTATAGATCATCGATACTGTCTAATGTCGTTAGAAAGATGGTCAAATGGGCTTTGGCAGTCATAGCCACATGGAAATAGCTCTGTCTCTAGAAAATTTGAACTGCTGGAAAAATGGAGGTTATTTCAGTATTATGAAAACCCATTAAATGGAAAATTTGTTATTTTTACTATCTCTAAATTCAGTATGTCACAAATACGAAATGCGATTCTATATTTTTCTTCTTATGCAACTGTGTGTGAAAAATGTATTAAACTTAATCAGGAAAATAATAATATTTGTATATTGGTGCCTAGATATCTCTAACTCAAAGTTGAATACAGATGTAAAGGAAGCAGTTTTATTGAGTTATACATAAAGTTATGGACAACGTTGTATGAGATAAGTCTAAGCTAATCTAAAACATCAATTATGACTCTTTTACTAGATATGGCAAAAAAGGATATAAGACAAATCGTGAAATTGAAAAAAGAAAGAAATTTTCTAACAGTAACAAAAATAGTTTAATTTAAAAATAAATTAATTAATTGTGAATCAAATAGCCTAACAATATTTATTTCAAAAATCATCAGAGAGGGGCTAGAAAGAGTCATCAGATAGGGCTTAGTGGAATAAGCGCTTTCCTGGCAAGTGCAAGGGCCTGAGTTCAATCCCTGGTTCCGAAAAAAAAAATCATCAGAGAACACAGAAATATACAAGTAGTGGAATTTAATTTTTAATGGAGGCATACTTTTTATTTTGTGGTATAGATTCCTTAGGTTTTTGTAGTTCTGAGTTTCCTCACATTTGTACATCTCTGTCATCATCAGTTCTATCAAGACACAATGCCCATCTCCTTTCTCTAATCCTTCTTTCTTGTTGAAGCTGTTTTCCATTTTTGAAGTCTTTTATTTTCTTAATATTGTAAATAGGACCTGTTAGATTAGAATTTTTACTTTAAAGATTGCTTTGAATTTCACACATGATATTACCTACACGTAGATGCCCCTATATATACATGTTTAATATAAATGGATTGTCTACCTTATTTGCGAATATATGGACTGGATTGGGGATTGAGCATTTCTTAGTCAACTTTCCTATTGCTGCATACTATACATGAGACACATAACAAAAACGATGAAAGGTTAATTTTGGCTCACAGTGTAAGAGGAGTCTGCTTATGGCTAACTGGATCTCAGACACAAATTTTACAAAAGCAGAAGGGTGTGACAGAGCAAAGATGTTTAGTAATTGGAAGAAAAACATGGAAATAGAGGCAGAGAGGAAGGAGAGAAGGGGACCAAATCTGCCTCCAAAGGTAAACACATCTATAGCACACTCAGAGTCACTCAGATATTTTCTCCAAGAATCTCTCAGACTATTTCCCAAACTCAGTAGAATTGACATTCCCTACTAATCACCATAGGGCACAAGACATTATATATATTTTTTCTTATTTTAAGTGTTTTTCATGTAACACATTTAGTTTCTTAAATTTATTTTAAGTAGATGCATAAAGCATAAACTTTGAGCATAGTAAAAACATATGATGTAAGACTTTGACACATCTTTTCACTGTAACATATTTAATCAGATTAAATACGTTTTTCTCTAAATATGTGGTATTTAAACAAAATAAAGACTTTTGGAATTCTTTCTTCTAGCTGTTTGAAATATATGCCGTATTAGTCATCCATGGCCACACTGCTGTGCATAGCACAATGCATTGTTCCGCTAACACTGTGAATTAGTACCCCAAATGGTTTAAATAAGAATGTCTCCCAAAGGCTCATGTGTTCAGAAGTGGGGCTTTTGGGAAGGTGATTGGATCAATCAGTGGATGGTCCCATTGATAAGTACATGATCAGCTGTGCTGTTAGGAACTTGAGCTTTATGAAAAGAGGTGGATGTTTAGAGCAGGACTCTTAGAGGTCAGAGCTCCCTGCTCTACTGCTTGCACTTTGGGGACGCCATCGTGAAAATCTTTCTTCAACTGTCGCCTCTGCTGCAGCCTTTCTGCTGGGGAACCAATGAATCATGGACTGAATCCTCTAAAAACCTACACCAAGTATAACTTTGCTTCTTTATATCACAGCTGTTGTACATTTTTGTCCCAACAATGGGAATATAAATAACGCAGTACCACTGATCAACTGTTCTTTTCTGATATATCCTCTTACTCTCTGGCTTCTGGCAATAAATACTCTACTCTCAACTTCTGAAAGATACTTTTTTTGATACTACATATGAGTGACATTGTGTTGTTCTTATATTTCTGTACATAGTTTACTTCACTTAAGACATGGTTTACTTCACTTAACACATGGTTTACTTCACTTAACATGTGAGGTTTCTGCTCCATCCATATTTTCGCAAATCATAGAATCCAATTATTTTTATGATCAAATAATATTCCATTCTGTGTATATTCCATGCTTTAAAAATATATTTATCAGTTGATATGCACTTCTGATTCCTTGCTATAAAGAGATTATATTTTTGGTGAAGTGACTCAGATTATACGGGTCAGAGATCTTTGGAAATACTCATACCAAGAGAAAAATCTGAGCTACATGAGAAGTAAACTTATACCTTCTTTTTTCCACAGGGTCAGAGAGTAGTAGCATAAGAATATGGCTTTTTTTATTTTTTTGGTATTTCTGAACTTGAAAGAGATTCAGTGAGCAGTGAATCTTTATTCTGCTTTCCTGTTTTAGTTCTTTTAGTCTAAAAAGACACTCCACTGTAGGCTTGGCCTTAAGAAGTTAAGTAATGAAATGCCACATCTTTTACTTGGTAAAGTAGCACATTTTCTGTGGCTAAGAATTGATTCTAGGCAATAAAAATTCTTGAGAGAAGAAGTATTTATTTATAGAAGGTCACCTAAGCAAAAGACAAAATTTATTAGTTATGTCTATAATATTCATGAGCAGCAACAAACATCTCTGGATGTAAGTATTTAGGTATTTCTCTATATTTCTCCCATGATATGGATTGAATTATACCTCCACTCACCAATAAACAAAGACGTTTTGAATTCCTTATACTTATCACCACAGAATTTGACATTATCTGGAAATGTGGTGAACTAAAGTAATACCTGAGTGGAGTGATTCCTTTCCACGTGTGACAGGTGGTGACATGAAGACAGGTGTACACAGGAAGAAGATAATGTCATGACTCAGGTAGAGAGTGGAGTTACTTAGGTGCCATATAAAGCCACTGCTAGCCAGAAACGTGATAGAAGTTAGAAAGAGGCATAAAAGGAACATGTGGTGTGCTCCACAGGCAACTTAACTTTGAAGACACTTTGAACTCAAGACCTATCTTCAAGAACTGTGGAAAAAGAAATTCCCTTTATTTAAATACACCTAATCTGAGGTACTTCATTATAGAAGTCATAAAAATTTAATGAACTCCCATAGAAATATATTAGCACTTATTTTACTAACTGGGTTCTAATTCGTGAAAATTTGTTTCCTTAAAGAAATAGGGAAAGAAAGACATGAGAAGTTCAATCACAGAGTGCTCAGTGTGTCTGTCTCTTCTATTTTGTTTTGTTTTCTGTTCTAGGAAATATTGGGCATTGCTTGGATTTCACATCTGTATGAGAAATACAAGGGGAGAACTGACATCAATCAATTGGTGCATTTGTATAAAGGGTATTGCGAGGGACATGTCCTCTCGATGGAGCAAGAGATATTGGAAAATAGAGGGACTGAAATCTGTTTTGGTATTTGTGTGTGCTGCCTAATGAATATATCTATCATGCAATATATGTATATCTGCTCATGAATCATTTTACTCCCCTTCTTCCCTCCATCCCTGGATCCCCTTCCCCTTTCAAAGTCTATTTCCTGGTTAGATTCATTGTCCCTTTAGAACCACATGAGGTAGCGGTGTCTTTGATAATATAGCTTGACTGCAGACAGGATGGCAACCTGTTTATTAAGCTGTGTAAAAGTAAATTTTCCTTTATTACATAAGATTGTAGGTCTTCTCCTGAAGGTTTACATATAATAATGAAAAGTTATAATCTATATAAATCAATTTTAATAAAGTATCAAATATATGTAATCATAATGAAAAAATATCTAGAAACAAAACAAATATGCATAAATATGAACACAGGGAAATTTTGAATATTTGGAATCTATGCACATGAAAATTCCTTTCAACAGTACGTAAACTGCTGATATAGCCAACAGTGTTTAATATGTGTAAGAAAGGTTTGGATGAGTGAAAAGAAATCGTATAATATATGTAGTATTTGATTATATGTGTATGAAATTATAAAACACAAATCAAATACCTGATAGCAGAAAGAAGTTCTCTGTTTTCTAAAATATTACAATAAGGAATTATTAACTAAACCTAAAATAGGAATATATTTTATATAAAGTTATATGTTCTGGCGGCCACGGAGATGGCTTAGTGGAATAAGTGCTTCCCTGGCAAGACGAGGGCCTGAGTTTAATCCATAGTTCCACCAAAAAAATAAATAAATAGAGTTTTATATTTTCATTATGTTTATTGTTACATGGACTCATTAATTAGAAACAAAATAATTAGTCTGAACTAGCCAAAATTAATTACACACTAATGGGTTCATATTACTGTATATAATATAAATCTTAAATGTATATTATATAAATATAAAATGTTAGAACTATAGCCAATTTTAAATTTCTATCAGGACAATTAGGTGTAAATTTTAAAATGTATTATGCCACAATATACAGAAAGTGTGAGCCTTGCTAATGGTGAATATACCTGTAAGAAAATGATTAAGGAAATAAATGTACAAATGTATTTTACTTCATTAATGAAATTATCTGAAGTCCTCCTTTCCAGATATTTGTGAACAATTCTCCAAATTTTTTCTTCACTTGCTTCATAAGTTTTTTTTTATTTTCTTTTCCTTGTCTTCACTGGTCTGAACATTACTCCTTCTGTTGCAAGTAGTTTTTGAAATGCTGCACTGGAATACAGCAACTATCTTCTTGGGACTCCCTCCATTCTGTCCATAGGAACAAAATGCTGATTTTCATCTTTCTGTCACAAACCTATTGCAATTGTGTGTAACATTTTTCAACCCCCTCCTCATAGGGAATGAAACAAGCTACTGTACATCAGTACTAACAATGTAAGAATGATGCAATTAAATACAATGGCACTTGGGATTCCTAGGATCATCCAGTAGAGAAAATTTCTGTTTTTTCCCTTTTGCCTGAGCAGTCAAAGTACTAACTTTGTTAAGGATGGTACCAGCTGGGAAGACAGAAGGTAGAATAAATAAAATGGGCCATCCAATGCAATATTAAGGAGACGTGGTGAACCTGCCAGGCAGCATTCTCAGGGGACGTGGATTTCACTGGTCAGCAAAACTTCGAATTCAGAATAGCTAAAAAAGAAGGTGCATATTTTTTATAGTGATGCTAGTTCACAAAAGGAAAGAAACAGCCTCAGTTAATTGCACCAAATTTCCAAGCTGCATGCAGGAAATCTTTCATGTATGTGACTTCCGTATCAGTGGATTCAAAGAAACAGATAAACACATCCAGAAACGTTATACCTGTATTGAACATATACAAGACTTGCTTTCCTAATACCTCCAAAACATAATACCTCCAAAATATAATATTATCACATATTTGGAGAGCATTTACATTTTTTTAGATATAATACATTAACCTGGAAAGGATTTACAGTACATGGGAGGATCTGAAAAATTTATATGCAAGTCCTTGGCAGTTTATATAAGGAGTGTGAGCCCTATCTGAAAATTCTGTTATGATGGAAGGCTGCACAATACAAAGGGGCAGGGCTATTTATTTTCTATCACAGAGGGATAGAGAAGGAAAACATAAAAATAGAAGAAAATACTGAGAATTCAAAAATAAGCATCCTCCTCTGTAGAACAAACATCTATTTCTCCACGAGATTCAGTCTTCACCCTTTTTCAGGCTGATTATATCTTTGGAGGTTCAATTTATAGTTGAAATCAATTGGATTGTTCCTCTTTATTCCACAGGATATAACTAATGTGATTGTTAGGGGAGGATAAAACTACCTTCTAATAGGTGTCTGGCTGGGATTTGAAAATTAAATTGACCTGACAGATTAAAATGAGGAAAACATAGATTTTTTTTTTATATCCACAGGGATGCTCCACACAGAAAAATGATGACTGAATAAAGCAGTTAGTACCAAATGATTAAATGATTATAACTTAACATAGACAATGACTAATAAATTGTGAAAACTTTACTAGGTGGAGGGGCTTACACTGTAGAAGTTAATATTGGAGAAGTGATGACAATCATTATTTTAATTTTTATTATGATTTTATTTTATTTTGTAGACTAAAAACAAAAGCAAGAACAAAAATCAGTAAACAGGTAGCATATAGCAATACACATTTTACAGATTTTCAATCATTATTTTTAATACATGTGTTAGATTTCTCTGTGCCTGAGCTCCCTGTCTCTTGTGAAGGAAGTGTTTCTCTTCTCTTGTTATATAGAATGTGTCAGCTTAAGCTTCCTGAAAGTTAAAGGCTGGGATACACTTTTTGAGTCTTATTTTCTCAAGTGTCTTTCATTCAAAATAGTGCGCCTGGTAAAACGGTGTTTTAGCATTCTGTCACCTTACAGGTAACATTAACAGAAAAGGGAAGATCGGGTTGGATTGAGGGTGCAGAGTAGTTTCATTTCTGTAAGAAAGGAGAAAGTTACTGTATAATTTTTTTCCTAATGTCCAGGTCTTAATGTCTCCCTAGTAAGCTATCTGTACCCACTGGCCTTGTGTTCTCTAGATGGTAACATCTATCTGTATTTATCTTCATCTTGTTCGCAGGTGTGAATTAATAACCCTTCTTCAAAGTTTTCATAACTGTCCATAAAGTGGCCATCTATGTTTTGTTATTGAAAGAAGGCTGAGAAATACAAAAGGGCAGTTTATTTTTATTTCTCCTTGTTAACTCATAGGCAGATTCAATATTCAGTTTCTTTCAGGACATTTTTGTTATTCTTAAACAGAAGGATACTTGTATACCTGGCCTAATGTAATGATATCTCAATAGAGACCTGGTAATAAATGAGTATTTTATTAGGAAAATGTGAAATTGTTTTTGCAAAACAATTGTGTCTTAACAATAGGATTCTAATCATGAGAAGTTAATACACAATTACTATTAATGATAGTATTTGAATTTTCTAGGCATTTAAATGTAGCCCCTTATGAAAAGAAAACAATGCACTCAGTTAATATTTTATTGTTATTTTGTAGTACAAGAAATGAGAACATCAGTTACTTAAAAGCATCAATTTATCAAGATATATTTTTCCATTGATCAGTTATAAAGAATTCCATGGAAAAGGTCACTTTATGTGGTACTTTGCAGTTCTTCATTTATGATCTCTTATTATTTTCAAGTATGTATATTATTGGCTATTGCTTCTTTAAAGTGTATTTGGTATACATAGAAGTCCAATAAAATGAATGCATATTGTCTTGGGAGCACTGATTGCAATACTTTAAAAAATGATAAAAAAAATTTTAGTGCAAAGCAGGGCGTGGTGGTGCAGGCCTGTAACCCCAGCACTCGGGAGGCTGAAACAGGAGGATTATTGTGAGTTTGAGATCAGCCTGAGCTACACAGTGAGCTTAAGTCCAGCCTAAACTGCATAGTAAGACTCTGTCTCAAAAAGACAAAAAAAAAAAAAAAATAGTGCACATGTAGGTAAAAGGACACTTTGCTCACAAAAAGACATTTCAAGCACTTTGTAAATTTTAAATAGCTTTAGAAGTGTGTCAATTTCCATACCCTTAAGGCAGTTTCGATTTGAACATTATCAAATCATGCACGTTGTGTCTCCTTTGTAGACTGAAGTTAAATAAAATAGTTTCATTACCATAGGCACCGCTAAACCGCATGAAGCATTAGCATCCGTTCTGAAGCGAGGCTCTCCCTGGGGCCATGTGCTGGAAACCTATGTGTGTCCCAGGGAATCATAGAAGATTTCAGATTCCCAAAATGTCTCCAAAGTAATTTACTTTTTAACAGGAGGAAGCTTTGGTCAGAGGAACAATTATTTTTTATTTTGGTTTAATTATAAAGATTAGCTATTTTCATTCCAGTCATTACTTAAGGCAGAAATTTTCTATTTATAATTGCATCCCCAAATAATTTCCTTAAAAGATGAGACAAGCTGAATGACTCGAAGAGTCACTGACAGGGTGGGTCATGAGGAGAGATCAAGTAAAGCGTGTTTGAAGGCTTTCATAATTTAAAGAATTTCGGTTCATTACTAGTAACACCTCAATAAAGTAGAGAAGTGATTAGAAGAGATAACTGTGTGGTAAAGGCAAATAGCACATTCTAAACAGGAGGAAAGAAAAGAGCAGCCATGATGACATGGGGATTAAGATCTAGACAGATGTCACCCTAAGCCACAGCTAAAATAAATGCTTCATTATGTATTAGGCATTCATATCCTTTTTCAATGCAAAATATTTGAAGTTGTTATTATTATTGAACAAGATGAATATTCATGTCTCTAGAAAGTAAGACATAGATGATGTGAAGAAGCAAAGCTCTGTCTTCTTTATTAAAACATAATAAATTCTCTTAAATCAGTTACTTTTTAAAATTAGCATTGAACTTTCAAAAATGTGTATTTGTTAGATAAATGAAATAATCATCATGAGCATAAAAAACTATCATAAAGTGTTTAAGTAAGAAAGCTTCAGTGTGAACTTTAAAATTTGAATTAATTATATCTAATTTGTAATTGCAAAGTGATTATGTTTTAAAAGAAAATATTGAAGATCCACAAATTGTTCTCAAAGTTCAGTAACATATAGCCATCACATTGCATCTGCAAAGTAGAAATTACAGTTAGTATTACGCTACACTTAAATTCTTCTGTTAAATATGAAGGTCTTAATTGCATGTATAGTATTTTTGGGGAAAACATTTAATGAATATTGAATGTTTATCTCAATTTAACATAAAAGACTGAACAGAAAGTGGCTTGGGGTTTAAAATGCTAATATTCAATGAAAAGTCTTAACATTTATTTAAAATAATTTAATAATTATTGTAGATTATTGTAAAAATATAGATTCATTTACTTTGAGTTTGGAAATTCAATTGTTGGTATGTCTATAACTAGAAGAGGTTGCTTCCTAACAATGAGCTTCTTTGAACTAGGCCAATTGTCTATGTTTATTAAAAAATCAGTTTATTACTGCAGTAATTTAGTAAAGATTCACATTATATTTTCACACCATTTTTAAAAGTACTTTCTTTTTTTCTGATTTAAAATTATAGTTACAAAGAACAAAAAAGTTCTACCCTATAACCAGCATGACTTTTTCTGCTTCACATAAATATCTCCTTGGCAACCACACAACAACTTAGCGTTTTTGCCATGTATGATTTGAATTATGATGCAAGTCAGCTTTTTTTGTGTGTTGTTGTTTTTGCGAATTTTTTTTGCATAATCTTGTTTCAATGCCCTTACTTTTAAAGATATTCGTTTAAGATTTTGTACCACAAATATCTTGCATTCTAACATCTGCTTTTCCATCTGCTCTGGAGACTGATGTGTAAAGCAGTCCTGTTAAAAGTAACAGTTTATACACCTCCTAGAATGACCATTACATTTTCAAAGCCTGTAACAAGGACTAATGTCATCTACTGAAATACTAGTGTGCGTTGCTGGTATCTGTATTTCTATCCATCTTTACTGGAACACTAAGCAAACAAATTTACATTTGATCAAGGAGAATGTTGTACTATAGTCCCAGCCTGAGAATGCATTAGATTTAAGCAATTTAAATAGTAATGTATTAAATTATTTTCTTCTATATAAAATAAACTGACATGTTCTTACTTTGTATATAGTGATGCGCTAAAATGTGATCAACATGAGGTTTCTTGAGGACTCACTATAATTATATTATATTGAATATAATTTGAAGATTCTTGACACTACACATATATGTGGTTGAATTTGGGTCATATTTTATAACACTGAGTATTCATAATTATTTTATTCTACAAACATGTAGATGTGTTGTTCTGTGCAGCTTTATCATTGTGTAGTTTGACTATTGAGTAAGTATATTACTTATATATTTACTTATATATGATTTACTTATATATTGTTAATCACTATGACCTATTGTTAGATTGACTGTGTCAGAAGATGAAACCTGTGCCTATTGGTTAAAATATCATGAATGAAATTTCAGATTTTGCAATTTATTTGAATGTTTAAAATGTGTTGAAGTACACAAGCTCATGGAAAGTTATCATGCTGAATTTTAAAAATCAAAGCATATTAGAACTTGTGACATTTAATGACTGAAGAACAATAGCTTTACATTCACAATCAGAGATTTTTCTCATAAGCTGTTCCCTAGTTCTAAATATGGTTTAGTTGATTTAAATATTATCCTCTTTCCTCAAAAAAGAAGTTATTCACTTTGTTCAGAATTAGTAAAGATTTTATCTGAAGAACATTAATTTGTTTCTCAAAGACGTTTATTGCAGCCTGCTTAATATAATCACACTGTCTAGAGACTGAGCAATCAAATAAACTTTATTTGAAATGATTAATTTAACTAATTCAATTATTTCTGTTTTGTGTCTCTGAAGTAATATTTTTAACAAACGTTTTAGGTCTACTACATAAAGAATTTGCAGCTTATCTCAGGTTAAACATATCCATTTCCTCTGTATCATTTCATTTCATTATTGTTAAAACTTCCAAATTCCTTTCCTTAGGAACTCTAACTTGGGATTCATTGACCAAGCTTTCTCCATTTCTTATTCCTATTCACCCCAGGTTGAAAGTATCATTTCTTTTCTCCAATTCTATGAGATAAACATTTGTAACCTTTACCTGTTTTTCTTAATTGCAAACTGGGCTAAATCACTCACACATTCTTCTGAAGAGTTTCACTTCCAAGTGAAAGTCAAACTCACTCAGAGAACTCCAAGAAATGAACTGTTAAATGACTGTGCATGAGACTCTTATGAGAATGTTATGAGAACATAAATTGTAAAGATGCCTTTATCCTTCTTATGATACATTATTTTAAATTTGGTAAGGCTTAATCATTTTCATATATATGTATATATATATGAAATATACATATATATAAATTATGTGTATATATGTTATCAGGTATATATCATATATATTACTTGGGAAGAATTAATTAAACTTCTTTATAATGTTTTATATTATTACAATAAGTAATTAATATCTGAGTAATATTTTTGCATCCTTATTACTTCAATAAAAACAAGCATCGAGCAATATTACTGAACACAATTTTTCTTGAAACTTCACTAAAATTGTACACAAAAAGAAAATATCAAGATATATAGAATATAGAGTATGGAAATATAAAGTTCCATTGACCCTGTAGACCTTGCACTAAAGTACAAAAAATGAAAAATAAAGTTCTATTGATTTTAAACATAGGAGAATACACATTTCTTTTTGATATTAAAGGAAATCCATTACCAACTGGGTCTCTATGTAGGATCCATAAATGGAGTGCAGTCCCTGTAATAAAAGATGGGTGTTTCCAAAATAAGCCATCATAATAATAGGAGCATTATGGGAATACTATACCAATGGAAGGGTAATCTGAACATCAGTGAGGCACCCGCTGAACCTGAGTCAGTTTAAAGATTTAAGAAAATCCCCAAAGTGTGTCAGTTATCAAATTTCACCTGATGATCCCTCTTCCTATCTTGGCTTTGTACCAGATTGTATTATTTCTGTATCTTTTCATTAGGTTAAACATCTAATTCATCACTTTCACTGATTTTTGTGAAGAATTCTCTCCATCTTTTCAATGTAATATTCGCAGGGTTTTCTCCTCTTCTTTCATAGTGTCTCAAGATTGTCATATTGCTTTTCAGACAAATGTTGAAGATTAAAAGCATTCATCCCATTTAGCAAAGATCTTTTCATTATAACTAGTATAGGTACTTGAACATATCACATAGGTAAATTAAGCTGCATTAAGTATTATGTGTACAAATATTAACATTTCAGTGATTCTGAACCTAGAACTCAAGCTGCCTATTTTTACTGTTTAAAATAATAGTATTTCAAAATTCTCCATTGCCCTCATAATGCCATTAAAGTAAACCCTATCATATGAGATAAACAAATATATGAAAGTACAACACAAACTGGAAAGAGAAAAATGATAGAAGACCCTGGCTGGCAATCCATGTACACTCTAGATGAAGAAGCAGAGGACACCGAGACAAGGGAGAGTCTAGCTACGGGCAGAAATAAACACTCTGCAAGCTTCTTCTACCTACTTGAACATGCATAGGTCCCTTGTGTCAATGAGGCAGACATCAGTAGCTTGCACATATACAGTACTGTCTAGAATGATCAACCAGTTCTGTCAAATACTATATCAGCTTAATTTGAAATTAGCCTTTCTAATATCTTTGTAAGTTATAAAAATAAAAGGAATGGAATCAACTAGGCATAAACAAAAAATAAAAGGGAGATTCCTGATCATGATAATCACTGAAAAACTACATAAAATTATGTTTTGTCTGATCTCTCACCTATTTATCAATATTCAAGGATACTATTATCACAAATGTATTTGTAAAGATTGTTTAAAAAATAAGAAGTGTCAACTGTACCACACTGTTATAAAACAATTCTTTCAATTATCATATTATTCGGTGCTCATGAAGTGTTGAATATTTATATTTTTCAGCTGAGAGTCTCATAAAAATAAAGTACAATTAGTTTTCTAACATATTCTTTTTCCTTTCCACTTACCATATATATATATATATATATATATATATATATATATATATATATATATATATATATGAGAGAGTAATGAAATAATGCTGGCATCTATTTTATTAATAACATTTTTCTCTAATAATAGCTATCAATAAGTAATTATTATTACAGATAACACAGAAAGAATATATATATTCTATTCCTGTCAAACATTCTAATACCATTAAAATTAACTGTAGATAGCACTATGGTAGCTGACATCTGTTCCACCTATTTCAGTCTTTAAGATGGCTGCGAAGAGCTAGTTGTTTCTTCATAAATGCATGACTTTTGGGTTTTGGTTCCTACTGAAGATTTTCCATGTATAAAACTTCCAATCTGATCTATGTGCAATTACTCACATATGTGAAGCACGTCCCCTTCTGGAAAAGCACCTTCCATAAGAAAATAACAGAAACACATCATGATTTTTTTCTTTCTATACCCCTTCCTTTGTCAAAGGTGGGCACTTCATTGTCATTCAACTAACTTAGGTGCTTGAACTCGACAACACAATCCAACACAGTCCAGCATTCCACAACAATAGTGAGTTATTCAAAGAAGTTGTCGACCATAGCCATTTACACCTCAGCTTAATATTATGGCCCCGCGATGTATACTTCATTTTTATACTTTCTGCTGGATGGTTAAGATCTAGATAGAGCAAAACTTATATACCAACACATGTACTTTATGTTTTTTATGCAGTCAGTAAAGTCCCCTCAGGGTTTATCTTGTAGTCCTGTATATTATTCTGTAGATCCTTTGTCTGTGTCATCCATGTGGATCAGTCACGACCAATGCTTCACCAATTTTCTCTCTGTGAGAGCCTGAGAGAAAGTTTTCTCTTCATGTGACTCTCCCCAGGCACACTATAGAACTTCAGTCTCTTTCCTCTGTGGCTCCATAATCTCTTTGTTTAGAAAATTTGGAGCTCACCTGAGTTTCATGATGTTGCAGTACAGGTTCTCCTATGTCCTGAGTCTTCGCTGACCTTGAAAGGCTAGGGGCAAAATGTTGGCTGGCCTTGTGGCTCTTCTATTTCTCCAACTCTGATTTGTGAACTTAGGTTGTTAACCATCCAGAAGAAGAGCGGAGTAGTATCCTGCAGCATATGCCATTCACTTTGCCTTATCTGACTCAATTGATTTTAGTTGTTGCAAGTTTCCTTTTGTATTTCTGCTTTTCGCTTGTTGTACTAAGGAGACTATACGATATTTACACATGTGTGTCTGGCTTATTTCACTTATGAGTATATGTTCAAGTGGCATCCACTTCAGTATAAATGCTTCAAACTTACCTGAGATGAATACACACTTCTCAGAGGATGAAATTAAAGAAGCGAATAAATATATGAAAAAATGCTCCACATCGCTAGCTATCCATGAAATGCAAATAAAAACAACACTGAGATACCATCTCACTCCAGAAAGAATGGCTGTCATAAGGAAATCAACCAACAACAAATGTTGGAGAGGTTGTGGGGAAAAGGGAACACTTCTCCGGTACTGGTGGGAATGTAGACTGGTACAACCATTGTGGAGGTCAGTGTGGAGATTCCTCAAAAGAGTAGAACTGAAAATCCCCTTCAAGCTGGCTATCCCCATCCTGGGAATTTTCCCAGAGGAACTGAAAACATTGTATCATAGTGATATATGTGTACCTATGTTTATAGCAGCGCAATGTGTGATAGCAAAATCTTGGAAACCACCAAGATGTCCATCACATGAGGAAGGGTTGAAAATGATGTGGTATTTCTATATAATGGAGTAATAACAGAAACATATAGTGTAACTACCTCATTGTTGGCAGTAGGATATTATTTTTTCTTTATGATCTATCACTCTTTTAATGTAGAAGTGAATCTATTTTGAATTAGTACTGCATAATTTTGTTTAAAGTTTTAAAAAGGAGTGCTGCTAGAGAGGAAATTATACTTTCAGAATAGAATTGAAAATTTATTATGAAAGAAAGCAGCTCAGTTTTGTTCTCTAGTTTGTCCATATTATCCATGGAGTTAGAAAAACTTCTAAATAGGTAAAAAGAACTTTCAAGCTTTCTTTTAAATTGTTACAAGAAAATTGGAAAGAAATTACTCTTCCAAATTATACTCTTGTTGCTATTAGAAAAGTATACAGAGAAATCAATTCTTAGTTTGGAAAAGTTAACCCTCTCTCTCTCTCTCTCTCTCTCTCTCTCTCTCTCTCTCTCTCTCTTCTTATGCAAACTGTGTTTAATTTCTTAACCTGTATTCTTTGTTAATGTCAAAGGTAAACAAAAGTTACTTACATGAAATAATGCT
This sequence comes from Ctenomys sociabilis, assembly GCA_004027165.1. Taxonomy (NCBI): domain Eukaryota; kingdom Metazoa; phylum Chordata; class Mammalia; order Rodentia; family Ctenomyidae; genus Ctenomys; species Ctenomys sociabilis. The sequence continues at coordinate 2,978 of PVKA01038370.1, read as the reverse complement.
GTCATCTATTTTATCATTGTTTATGTCTAATATTAGCCATCAATAAGTAATTATTATTACAGATAACACAGAAAGAAATATTTAATCCTAATTCCATATGAAGCTGTATTTTTACACTGTTCAGATTTAGTATCTCATAATTATGTGTGCCTGTACTAGAATAATTAGCAAAAACATTTTGGTGGTCATTGATTGTGATTCAAACCAACAGTGAAAAGCTATTCATTAATGAAATGTGAAAGAAAATTACTATAAATTAATAGATATTCATTGAGGAAAATAAGTGAAAGGACAAACAAAATCAGAATATGGAATACTAAATGTACTTTAACTTTAATACCTAGCTTGGGATTAGATATTTGGTGTCAATTGTATTGTCTTGTAGTTGTGGCAAGGTAGATCTAAAAATGTCATGGGCAAACTTGACAAACATGAAGTGAATACACACCAGAACTAGAGAAAAATATTCCTCTATGATTTCATTTTCATCTTGTTGGTTATTTGTTTATTTAAGAATTGAACTGAAGGCCTTGTGCTTGTCAGGCAGGAGCTGTGCTGCTGAGCTACATCTCCAGCCCAGTCATTTATTTTTCAATATTAAAGGTGCTCATGCTACAAATTAGATTGACATGGTGATACATATCTGTGAGAAAAATAATTTCTGAACATAACTTTAAAAATTTAAAAAGAAAGCCTTATCAATGACAATCATTTCAAGAAGGTACTGTAGAAAGGTTCTCCAATTTGTTAATATTTTCATGTGTCTAAAATTTAGTAACCAACTTTTCTGGATAGATTGCCAATATGCTCATTTCATTCATTGCTACAACTGTATTTTTTTTTTTTTGCAGAACTCGGGATTGAACTCAGTCCCTTGTGCTTGCCAGGGAAACACTTATTCTACTGAGCCATCTGCACAGTCCCTACAACTGTAAATGTGATGCAGATACAGAAAAGTGTTGTGGCACTGAGGCCTAATCTTGTTTCTTCTCTTTTTAAGCTTTCTATGTTTTCACAAGAAGAATTAGACAAAATCTCTACAGAAATGCAGTCTAGTTTCCCTAGAGAGCCTGCTTGATAGCCAACAATCACCAGCAATGTTATGAATGGGACACTGGATACCACTGCAAATGCATAAATCAGTCTATCAACAGAAGATCCCCAAAAATGGAATACAGTACAAATTGGCCCAATGAAAAGATGATGTTATAAACAAAGGATTATTGATGTATCACTAAATATCATGATAGTTTGTTATACAGATTTAGTAATTTGCATCGAAATTAGTAATGGAAATAGTAGCTAGTAAATAAGAAGCCTACAATGAATGATGGTTTTGCTTCAAAGCTGCAGGCAAATGGGCAAATTACTAAGGGGATTATTGGAGCATGCCGGTAAAATGTGTACCTTGATAGTGTTAAAATCACTAAATAGGCATTTTCTGTCAAATTTCGAAGATAAAAAATTTAACCTTTGAACTTAGGCAAAGACATCTCCAGGCAGAATGTTGAAGGTTATCTTTGTGATTTCGTTTGTATGGTAAAATACATTTCAAGTAGAAGCTAAGGTTGGAAATATTCAAGAAGCATTATAAAGAATATTGACATGATAAATTGTGATAAGTGGAAATATTTTTTTCTTTCATCTAACATGAAGACTTTTATGGGATATTTTTGTGGTTTGTGTTTTGATATACTTCCCAATGCCTCATGCAATCACAGGAGGGTTTCTTTTTTCAGAGGTAGTGGCACCTGGAGTGCATGGTTGATTCATAGTGCAAAGTTAGGATTAAGAATGATAAGATTAAGATTCTGAGTTCTGTTCTCCCTAAAATGGGTGGCCTGGATACAAAGTATGGGACAAAGGGGCTTCTTACTTACTTGGGGTTTATTTCAGGTCCTTTGCTTAACTATGATCTTTTCTACCTTAATTATGCTATTTTCTTCTGTGATGCCTCTCTGCCGTGCCACCCTGCTTTTAAACAACCAAACTATGATCTAAATATTTACAAACTGTGTGCTAAAATTAACCTTTCCTCCCTTAACTTTGGGTGTCAAGTGTTTTGTCTCAGCCATAGGAAAATTAACAAGACATTTATGTAATGCCTTTGCCAAGTCTCTGCATTGGAACCCTAAACCTGCAGCAGCTTACAACATGACTCTACGAAACAAATCATTTAAGTAGATAAGTAAGTAAATGATAAGTTTGAAGCATTTATGCTGAAGTGGATGCCACTTGAACATATACTCATAAGTGAAATAAACCAGACACACATGTGTAAATATCGTATAGTCTCCCTAGTATAACAAGCAAAAAAGCAGAAATACAAAAGGAAATGTACAACAAGTAAAATCAATTGAGTCAGATAAGGCAAAGAATGGCATATGTTGCAGGATACTAACCAGCTTTTCTTCTGGATGGTTAACAACCTAAGATCACAAGACAGAGTTGGAGAAATAGAGGAGCCACAAGGCCAGCCAATATTTTGGACCTAGCCTTTCAAGGTAAGTGAAGACTCAGGACATAGGAGAACCTGTACTGCAGTATCATGAGACTCAGGTGAGCTCCAAATTTTCTGAGCAAGGCGATTGTGGAGCCACAGAGGAAAGAGAGTAAAGTTCTATAGTGTGCCTGGGCAGAGTCACATGAAGAGAAAACTTTCTCTCAGTCTCTCACAGAGAGCAATCTGGTCAAGCATTGGCCGTGACTCATCCACATGGATGACACAGACAAAGGATCTACAGAATAATGTACAGGACGACAAGATAAACCCTGAGAGGACTTCAATGACCACATAGGAAATATAAAGTTCTTGTGTTGGTATATAAGTTTTGATCTACCTAGGTCTTAACCATCCAGCAGAAAAGTATAAAAGTATAAAAATGAAGTATACATCGTGAGCCCATAATATTAAGCTGAGCTGTGAATGGATATGGTCGACAATTTCTTTGAATAACTCCCTATGGTTGCAGAATGCT
>PVKA01038369.1:0-10332 GCA_004027165.1 Ctenomys sociabilis | reverse complement strand
CAGTGACTGAACAAAGATATTTTATAGATGTTGTTTGGGCCGAGTGTTGCTTTCTTTCGTCTCTGTGCAGGACGGAGCATGGGACCCAGGGCCTCCTCACTGAGCCCTATCTTGGCCCCTTTTGAATTTCTGAGATGGCATCTCCCTGAGTTGCTATGTGGAGACCCTCCTGTCTCAGCCTCCCGCTGCTGGGCAGCATGCCCAGGGGGCCAGCACACCGCACGTTTGTTCTGCTTCTTTATCACCTTTCTTCGTCTGATTGATCTTTTATTTTTTTATTTTTTTTTATTTTTTTTTTTTTTGTCTTTTTGAGACAGGGTCTCACTATGCAGTTCAGGCTGGCCTTAAGCTCACTTTGTAGCTCAGGCTGGTCTCGAACTCACAACAATCCTCCTGTCTCAGCCTCCCGAGTGCTGGGATTACAGGCCTGCGCCACCACGCCCGGCTGATTGATCTTTTAAAAATACAGTCTTAGTTTGTTTTTTGTTTTTTTTTTGGCGGAACCGGGGATTGAACTCAGAACCTTGCACTTGCCAGGGAAGTGGGTATTCCACTGAGCCATCTCCCTCCCCAGCCCCTTAGTTTTTTTTTTTTTTTTTTTCTTTCCATCTCAAAGCCTAATCCCTCCGGAAGTTTAACCCTAATTCAGCCCTTCCATCCCGGGAGTACCTTTGCGGGCCACACCCTGGGTGCAGCTTGGATTTTTTTTTTTTCTTTTTGTCTTTTTGAGACAGGGTCTCACTATGCAGTTCAGGCTGGCCTTAAGCTCACTTTGTAGCTCAGGCTGGTCTCGAACTCACAACAATCCTCCTGCCTCGCCACCCTGGCCAGATACAACTTTTAAAACCTACTTCTTCCTCGGGCGGCCTCCACAGCGCCCCCCCGTGGTCCTTGCTGTCGCTTCACACTGACCTTTGTGACCAGGGCTCAAGGTCACTTGGCGCCTGGGCCAAGCAAACTGCCAACCTCATCTCTGGAGGGGAATAGAAGGGACGGGGACACGTGGTGCCACAGGACCGTCACGATGCCTGTGCCTTGGAGACCCCAGCTGCGGACCGAGCCCCCTGCAGCCACGAGTCCAGGAAACGTCTCCTGTTCTATGCTGTGTTCCTTGGGTATTTTAACCCCAGCAGAAAGCTGGCTAAACTACACCCTGGAGACTGGAACACACCCATATCCGTGTACACGGAAGCTAGCGCGTGACACTTCACAGCAGCCCTTGACGCTAGTCCTACGCCCGCAGCGACTTGGGCGTCCACGGGTGGGAGATGCAGGGACACAGCGAGGTCCACCCACACGGGACTATTATGCAGCTGTGAAAAGGAACTAGGCTATTCCTTGTGGGTGGGCCCTGAGGGCGTGGTGCTTCCTGGAGGAGCCAGGCATGGAAGAGGGGTGGTGATGTGGGTGAGGGGGAGCACAGGGCGTGGTGCGGGCTCGCAGAGTGAGCCAACAGAAACGGAGTCACCCCGACATCCAGTTCTGCCTGGGGCCGAAGGGTCTCAGTATCGCGCAACCGTTTTGTGTGTTTGTGCTCCTGGCCATCTCCCAGCGTAGGGGTCACCACCCGGATCTCTGTGTGTGCAGCAGCTCTGAGGGCTCTGCTGGTCCTGGAGGACCGGCCAACGGTGACGGAGTGGGGGAATGTCACGTGCTGGGCCCTAAGTGCGTCCACGCCCTGATGGCACCGTAGGCTGGGGCCCGGTTAGAGACAGGGTCGCTGCAGAGCAAAATGCTGGTGGGTTTAGAGAGGACACCCTCCTGCCTCGGCCTCCTGAGTCCTCGTGAGGGACAGAAGAGCGGACGCGGCCCTGCAGAGATGAGGCAGAGGCGGGCGGGTCTCCACCGCGGTGGAGCCGGGAGCCCCCTCCGCCCCATGCCCCAGCGACCACAGCAGCCCCAGGAGCAGCTGGGACGCAGCTGCAGGGCCACGCATAGCTCCAGCTATTCTAGGCCGCGGCCCCTGCGTCTGCCCGAGCTGGGGACCAGGAAGTCTCGGCATGCGAGGCATCCGGCTGCTTGCCCGGACCGCGCGGCCCGCGGGCAGGTGCTCCTGTCCCCGTGCTCTGCGGGCAGCGCGGGGGGCGTGCAGGGCCGCCTGTGGGCTCTCCGTTTGCATCCTGGGTCTCTCCAAGTTGCCCACGCTGGGCGCAAACTTGCAGCCCTCCTGCCTCAGCCTCCCCAGGGTGGGGCAATGCCTATGCGTCTTCCCCTGAGTTAGATGCTGCATTTTTGGGGACAGCGGTGGCCGTGGGAGGGAAAGGCCATGGCCCTGCAGCCTTGCTCTGGAGATGCGATGGTGGACATGACCCCGGGCGTGTCGCCTGCCCAGGCCGTGCAGCTTTCTGCCATCTGAGGTGGCATTTCCCGGGCAGATGGACACAGGGTGGCTGGGTGGTCAGTGTGTGTGAGAGAAGATGGAGGGGCAAGGGGGCCGGCCCGTGGTGGGCGGGGTGAGCGGGCTCGGGGGTCAGAAAGCCCAGGAGGGGCCTGGGGGTGACTGCTGCATCCCACAGGAGCTGCACCGCAGCCACGGGACAGCCGTGTGGAGGGAAGGGACGGGCGTGTGGCCCCGAGGGTCCTGACCCACAGGGACAGTGGTGGTAGCCCCGTGCCTGCGTCTGTGTGAGGTCCTGAGTTCAATTCCTGGTACAAAAAAAAAAAAAAAAACGACTCCTATGGTCATCTTTCAGCTGGGTGGCCTGCCGTCCCAGCACCTGGGAGGCTGAGGCAGGAGGATTGCTATGAGCTTGACACCCGTCTTGGCTACACAGTGAGCTCAAGGCCAGCCTGAGCTGCACAGGGGGACCCTGTCTATAAAAAAAAGACCTCACCCCAAAAGAGTTGCACTCACAGGGGGCACATGGTGGAGACCTGGGTTCCACGGGGTCAGGTGGGCCGCTACAGCCCCATCTCAAGGCTGGGTGTGAAGACCAGAGCCAGGGATTCGCTTGTGTGAGTGTACCGAGGCCTGCATGCAGGGCTGTGTGACCAGCGCAGGACACAGCGCCTGCCCCGAGATGGGTGACTTCCCATGTGGGAGCCTTGGGGGACCTCCTTCTGTTCCGTTTGTGTGTTTGAGACGGGGTTTTGCTGTGTAGGCCCGGCCGGCCTCAGACTGTTGGAGATCCTCCTGCCTCAGCCTCCCAGGGCCGGGGACAGGTGTGCGCCGCCCGGCCTGGGCTGAGGTTTCCTCGTGGATATTGTGCGAAGCCCCTCCTGGGCACTCAGTGGTATCTTCCGGGTCATTTCCATGGAGCAGGGGGAAGAAATACACAAGGAATCCAGAGCCGCAGAGACCCACACTGGTCCTGGCCCTGCGGGGAGAAACCCAGCTCATTCCTGGCAGGCAGCAGTGTTTGTCACTGCAGGTCGGGGTGTACGTGGCCATCGATCCGTGGCTCCCAGGGGTGGGTGGCTGGGAAAGCGGCCTGTTTTATGGCTTAATATTATAGTGCAGCTGGAGATGGAGTACTGTTTGGTGCAGGTTTTTGTGCTTTTTATTTTTATTTTGCCCTAAGACAAAAATGTACTTTTTATTCAATCAGGGTCATAAGTCTAATCAGGCACCTGCTTCAGCGGGAATAAAGTTGTACCAAGGGTGGGTGGGGGGACCAAAAAAGAAAACCCTCGTGAATTTTTTATGTCCCCATGTGACCTGGAATCTCTTAGTGCTGTTTGCGGCATGTTCCTGAAGATTCCTTTCCAGTTTTAAACTTAATTTTTTTTTTTTTTTTTTGAGCCACAGTCTTGCTGGGCAGCCCAGGCTGGCACTGAACTCACTGAGATCCTCCTGCCTCAGCCTCCTGCGTGCTGGGGTGACAGGCATGCACCACCACGCCAGGCTGTGTTTTTGTCCTTTGGATTTCTTGGATGCTTTTTCTCCGTCTTTTGAGATGACTGCGCAGCTTTGCCCTCTCTTCTGCGGAGCGGTGGGCAGGGCTGATTGATTTTTGGAAGAAAGCACTTTATTGAGTTGTAAATCAACAGCACGGGGCTCTCCAAGATTCAAAATGCACACACAGCGGCTTTTCTTTTCTCCCCCATGTCCACTGCTGACCCAGCACCTCGTGCTTGATCCAGAGCTTTTTCCTCAACCAGAAGGGATGGGAATGTCTGTCCCTCGGTGTCCCTTGGTGTCACCCACCCTGTGTCCTGCATCCTGCCTGTCCCACACACCCTGCGCCCTTTTCCCCTTTTGCCAAGGACTTCTCGAGCCGGGCGTGGTGGGGCACGCCTGCCGGCCCAGCCGTCAGGGAGGCTGAGGCAGGAGGGTCTCTGCAAGTCCGTGCCCCCCCCCCCGAGCCCCACAACACAATCCTGTCCGGGAATAACGAAACAGCTTTTCTAGTTTTACAAGAATAGTTTTCTATTTTGAAAGTCGTTTTCTATTTTAAGAAATGTGTAAGACTCTGTGTTTCTTCATGCACAGTAACAGTCACCAGGCTTCAGCTTTGAAGGTCCGGCTGTTCCAAGGTCCGGCTCAGGGGTGTGAAAAACACCCACTTGGTTCTGCGTGCCGGGCCCCAGAACTCGTCCCAGCCTCCTAGCAGGGATCAAATTCCACTTTTCCAGAATCTATTCCTTTTTTTAAAAGAGCTGCAGCCTTGGAGGTGGAGGTCAGGGCCTCCTCAAGGGGTCCACAGCCCCCACCGTTTTTATTTGGACACTGGGTCTCACTAAATTATTCAGGCTCAGCTGGAACTGGAGATCCTCCTGTCTCAGCCTCCCTAGCATCCCCCCCTCGGCCTCCCTCCTGAGTTCTGGGACACACACAGGGCACTACCACACTCAGCTGCTTCAGTCCTTTCCCTTGCTGTGTAATACTCCTCCACCACCTGCATGCACTGTGTTTTTTTGATGTGCCCCTGCCTGGATGGGCACCTGGGCCAGTTCCTGCTTCAGCTGTGGGCTGGTGTTCACATCCGGGTCCTGTCAGAGCCCCGCTCCCGGCTCTCTTCTGTCGCCAACCTGTGCCAGGTTCCTGGCTGCCCAGTTGCAGGGGCCATAGCGGCTGGGTTCCTGCTGGCTGTGTAGGAGGTTTCCCAGCGGTTCCACTGCTTGGGAGGGGCTGTGGCCAGGGTCAGGGTGAGGGCTGGTGCCAGCCTTTGTGCTGCCGGAAGGAACTGTCTGGTCAGCGAGGGTCGCGTGGGTCCCCCTTTCCGGTTCAGGATGAGCTGCTGTCCGGTTGGCAGGGAGAGCCCGGACACCAGCTTCGGGAGGGACCTGGACAGAGGTGACAGCTGGCCTGGGTGGGGCTGGCTGCGGATTCCGCTCTATCCTGGGCCTGGCCGGGCTCCAGCACAAATTCCTGGGCGCTGGCCGTGGCTATGAATAGCAGGCAAGTCGGGCCCGGGCTCCCGCGGCCAGCGGGGTCACGGCCACGCGTAGGCCCTGGGACGCTGAGGCGCTCCCGGTCACGGGCGGGGTGGGCCTCCAGGCGCCGCGTGCCCCCTCTGGGGTGACAGAGCTGGGCCAGCGCGCGTGCGGGCCTGGGCCGGGGGAGGCTCTGGGGCCACGTGCGGGCCGGGTCGCGCCGGCCTGCAGCGCAGCTGTCGCCGGTGGCTGTTTCTGCGTCCGTTGCCGGGAGAGGACACAGTGTAAATAGGCCCGAGTGGCTGGGCGTGGCCGCGGGCAGCTGCCGGAGGCGGTGCCCGGGAGGAACCTAGCCGGGCCGCGGGGTCCTCCTGCCTCAGCCTCCCAGGGGGGGCGACGCCTGCGGCGTGCGCCTGCGTCCTCTCTCTGGGCTTGGCGCTTGTCCTGAAGTTTAATTTTTTTTTTTTTTTTTACTTTTGGGAAACCCTACCGAATGGATACAATAATCATTATAATAAAAAAGGCTTTCTGTGCAAAGCCTTTTTCTCTCTCCCCCACCCCCCAGGGGTGACAGTAGTCCGAGCCTTGCTGTGCCTTGAGGACCCGCAGAGCCCGCTGCCCTGGCTAGAATCCACGCCTTGAGGTTACCAGGAGGGGTCCTGGCACCAACACCCCGTCCTGGCGCGCGGGGAGCTGTGACGCCTCACGAAGGCATTTCTGTGACACAAACTCGGGCCCGGAGCCTGCAGCAGGGGAGCCCCAGTGCCAGCCCAGTTCACCTGCTGGCCTCGGGGTCCACTCACAAAGGGCCACCTGGTGTTGCCTGGCACAGGGGCCTGGGCCTGCATCTCTCCGTAGGGGGCCGTTTTAAGGAAACTGAGGCACGCCCAGTCCTTCCTGGGGAGGTGACATTAGCTGTCCACACCCAAGCGGCCCCAGTGTCTGCCTTCACCTGGGGGCTCTGGCTCTGCTCTCCAGCCCCTCAGGGACCTGGACATCTCTAGTCTAGGGGACCCCAGGCCCCAGGTGGACTGGGAAATGTTCCCAAGGGGGCCAAAGTGGCTGGGCTGGATTGGGTTCCGATGCCCATGTAGGATCCAGGGGGTCGGAGCCTTTCAGAGCCGTAGGATGGGAGGGCCTTGGGGGGTGACCTCTGTGTCAGTCAGGAGCGCCCAGGGACGGGGACCAGAGCCGGCCTCGGCCTCCTTTTGTGCTGGCATCTCTCACGGAGCACCATGTCCCCAAGGGCCGTGCACATGGCACTACCCGTTGAAGCCCCATTCCTTTTCACATCTGTGTAATATTCCATCATGTGGGTGGCTCATACTCTGGCCACCCATTTATCCACCCACCGACATGCGGCTCATTTGCCAGGTGTCATCTGTCAGTCGCTTCGTGGTTTTCCAGGGGCTTGGGGCTTGCTCCTGCCCGTCCTGGACTGCACGAGGCCCGGGCTGGGGCCCCCGTCTCTGTTGTAGACTCTGCCTCCTACTCTGAGCGGGTTCTCCTCTGTGTCTACTCTGTGCTGCCGCTGGATTCAGGAGGTTGAGGCAGGACAGTCTCCTCTCCAGACGCTCCACTAATCCCCTCCGCAGGGGCCCTGTGGCCAGCCGGGCCACGCCCAGGTCTAGGATCGGGACGTGGACACAGCTTCAGGGGTCACCGATCAACTCATAACTCACGGGGGCCGCTCGGCCCGGCCTGGAGGCGCACGCCTGGCAGCCCCGCGGGAGGGAGGCTGAGGCAGGAGAGCCGCTGGGACGCCCCGGGCTGCGCACCCAGGAGGAGAGAGCTTTGGGCTTCTGCTCCCTGTCGCTGTCCTCGGCGGCCACACGGTGGCGGTGCAAGCGCGGAAACGGCTCCCGCAGTCCCGGCCCGCCCGCCCTCTGGGAAGAATGCAGCTCCGCTCGTGTCCCCAGCGCGAGCTTTCCTGGGCGACCCCGCGCTGCTCGCCGTCCCCTCCTGCCCGCGGAGCGCCCCTGCACCCCTATTTCTCATTCTGTGTCCGGAGCCCGACTCTCCCCACTAAGCGGTCCCGGCCTGCTGAACTGCAGACCCTCCTGCCTCAGCCTCCCTGTTCAGACTCCCCAGGCCTCCCTGCGCCCCGGAGCCGCTGCTGCCGTCCCCTCGGGGCCAGGGAAGGCGCAGGTCGCTTAGTCAGTCGGTGGTCACCGTGCCTGAGCGCGGGGCCTCAGGAGACTCTGACGCAGGCTTGGCAGAGGCCCCAAGTGAATTGGGGGACGGGGGGAGGGGCCCTGGAGGCAGCCCGCGGCGCTGGGGTGGACACGGAGGGAAGCTTCAGCCAGGCCCCTCGTGACAGGCTCTCACCGAGCTGGAGGCTGCCCGGGCTGGGTTTAAACTTGGAGCTTCCCTGCCTAAGCCCCCCAGAGAAGTGGGGCGAGGGGGCCTGAGCTGCCGCACCGGGCCGAATCGCCTTCTGTAAATAAGATGCAGGAAATGACAGCAGCAGTGGGGGGTAGGCGAGCAGGAGGGGGAGTGCGGTCCGTTTCCCTGTAGAATACGACACAGCCACAGACAAGGTTGGGGCCCTGGCACCAGCTCCGGCATGGGTGGAACTCGAGGATCCGGAGCTTGGGGACAGAAACCAGGAGCGAAGGGACACACTTAACTCCTGTGTGGCAAACAGAGACCAGGGTGTTGGCTGGAACTCGGCGGAGGCTCAAGCTTCAGTGCCGTGGGCTTTCTCTTCTGAGAGAATCCAGAGTGTACAAAGGCAGGCACAGGAAGGAGGGCGGTGGGTCTTTTGCACATGGGAAGGGAGTGGGAGGGGCCAAGGGCAGGGAGGGTTGGGACAGGAACGTCAGGCACGCCCTCTGTGCTCCGTCCCCCACATGCATGAACAACCTCACCCCGGGCCTGGTATTGCAGTGCCCTGGGAGGCTGAGGCAGGAGGATCTCAGGTCCTGGAGCACTGGCATTTTAGGGGCTCAGCAGGGGCCTCCAGAGGCACTGGGTGAGGTCCCAGACTCAGTCTGAAGGTTCCGGACAGTTCGGTTCACTGCCGCTGAGCTCCTCCTGTCTCAGCCTCCTCTCAACTCTGTTTCCTTAAGGAGCCGCATGTGCCTTGGCCCACCATTGGGATCCGCCTCCAGTGCCCAAGCGTGTGGCTGGTATTGGTCGTGGAATATTATGCTGCCCTGAAAAACAGGCATCCGGAGAACATTGGTAGAAGCACAGGGCTTCTGTGACGTGGAAGGACACTGTCTTCTCACCCAAGTCACGACGTAAACCTGGTCCCCTCTCTCAGGAGGTCAGAGAAGGCCGATTCCTGGGGACAGAGGTTAGGGAGGAGGGGGCCTTGCGCTCTCCTGAGTGACACCCTGCTGGCTGGGAATAGCGCACCACATCCTTGAAAATCTCCAGGAGCGTGGTCAGCTCTGTCTGTGCCTTCCGCACCCCGCGGCCCTGGCCAGAGTCTTTCCTGCAGCCCTGACGCTGCTGGAGGAGCAAGCAGCACCCCGCAGCCCTGCAGCCCCCCCTGCCCGGGGAGTCACCGTGCTCGCTGGGCGTGGCGCCGCAGGCATGGCACGCTGGCGCCCGGGAGGCCGAGGTGGGAGGCTGTCTGTGCGTTCCGGCCAGCCTGGGCTCCGTGCTGAGACCCTGACTCAAAAAGATACGGAGCGAGCAACTGCGCCGGGGGCGGGCGCAGGAGAGCCGATGGCGGCCGCGGCTCCGAGGGGCTGCGCCGTCCGGCTCCGCGCTGGTATTCCTCCGCGTGTTTCTCACCCACTGACATTGATTCCTTGGGCACTGCGGCTTCTAAGGGGTGGCTGCTGCCCACGGGAAAGCTCTTTGATGAATCAGATGCTAAGCTGTGAGACAGGGCCGCCTCGGTGTCAGGCTGGCCCCAAACTCTGGCGCTCAAGCGCTCTCCTGCCTCAGCCTCCCAGGTAGCGGGACCACAGGTCCACAGGGGGCTGAAGGCTGCTGCGGCTGACTTGATTTTAGGGTGGCTTTTTTTTTTTTTTGGTAGTTGGTACAGGGTCTAGAGGGCCTACAAGGTCCCATTGCACGGCTGAGACTCATAGTGATCCGCCTGTTTTCAGCCTCCCGAGCACGCTGCGGTACAGGCCCACGCCACCACGGGGTCTCAGGTGCCATGTCAGCCCACTCAGGGCCGGCAGGGCACGCCGGGGATCGAACCTGGTCCCTGCGCCTGCCTGAGCATGGGGTAGCTTTTGTAGGGGGTTCCTTAGGCCTACGCCCAGGAGAAATCCCTCCCGCCCGCTCTCACTTCCATTTGTCTAGTTCCACAAATGCTAGGGGCCCCGTTCACACTGCCGGTGAGATATCAACTGCACAGACACTGTGGAAGGCCAGCGCGCGGGATTCCTCAAAAAACTACAACTAGGCATCTTGGAAACAGCCTCTACATCCATCACAAAGGGGCGGGTGCAGAAAATACATTTACAGTGCTGGCTTCGGCAGCACATATACTAAAATTGGAAAGAAAATACATTTACACACAGCGGAATACTACGCAGCCATAAAAAAGATGGTCTTGGATCCCATGTGGGAAAACATGGATCTTGAAAGTGTCTTGTTAAGGGAAATAAATCAGACACGCGAGCTCCAGTGTGGTTTGGTTTTTCCTCTATGAGGAAACCAAAATAAAAACAAAGAGTAAAATAAAAGTTGGTAGGAGGGTGGGGAGAGAGCTTTCTCAGATGCGAAGAGGATGGAGAGACGAGGATGGCAATGAAGGGGGCTGCCGGACTGGGGGTTGGGAATGGCCGGGCTGTGGGGCACAGGGGTGGGGGGACACACGCAGAGAGCCGGGGACAGAGAGGTGGGCAGGCGGAGGCCACAGGGACTGCCGGAAGCTGTGCCCACCTGGGGCCTTGTGCTGCCACTGGACCCCCTGCCCCAGTCTGTCGCCCCCTCAGTCCATGGGGGCCGCCCTGTGTGACCCCCCAGCCCGGGCACTGACACCCCGCAGGCCCAGGTGTGGCAGAGGGCGCCTTCTCGCCGTGTCCTCGCGGCGTGGAGGGGACA
>PVKA01038368.1:0-20274 GCA_004027165.1 Ctenomys sociabilis | reverse complement strand
TGAGTGCTATAGACAGTTTTTCTTTGTTTCTTTTTTTTTGGCAGAACTGGGGATTGAACTCAGGCCCTTGTGCTTTCCAGGGAAGTGCTTATTCTACTGAGCCATCTCCCTGGCCCCCAGAAGACAATGTTTCTAAAAGATAAAAGAAAAACAAAACAAAACAAAACACAGTAGTCCATAGGAATTCTGAAGTCTGATGCGGGCGTGGTGGCGCATGCCTTTAATCCCAGCACTCGGGAGGCTGAGGCAGGAGGATTGTTGTGAGTTCAAGACCATCCTGAGCTACAAAGTGAGCTTAAGGCCAGCCTGAACTGCATAGCGAGACCCTGTCTCAAAAAGACAAAAAAAAAAAAAAAAAAAAAAAAAAATTGAGAGCCTAAGAACCTCTTAATTTTGTACTATCTCTGTCCTTTTTAGTGCAAGAGAAGGAAGTTTCTTAAAAAGTAGATTTCCTATGAGTTTGTTTTTTTAAATACATGGTTTCACTGTGTAGTTTGCATTGGCCTTGAACTCATTATGTAGCCTAGGCTGGCCTCAGACTCAGTGATCCTTCTGCCTCAGCCTCCTGAATGCTTGTTTTCTATTTCTTCTTTACTTTTTGGATTTATGCATCATGAAGTAGTCAATCTAAATTCTCTGTGACCAAAAGCTTGAAAGTAAATAGGAAGTTGCTGTAGTAGTGATTACCTGTTATATTACTCTTCTGGGAAGGAAAAATATCTGTATTTGACTATTTTCCTCTTCTTTTTTTTTTTCCAGAACTGGGGATTGGACTTGTGCTTGCCAAGGAAGTGCTTATTCTACTGAGCTATCCCCCAGCCCTCCTCTTACTTCTTTTGATATCTTTTTTTTTTTTTTCCAGTACTGGGAATTGAACTCAGGACTTTGCGCTTTTCAGGCAGGTGCTTATGCTGCTGAGCTATCTCCCTGACCCTCTCTTGATGTTTTGATCATTCAACAGTATTGAATTTGGGGTAGAGGAAGAATCCTTTTTTTTTTTATAACTAAGAAAAGGTTGGGTAGATAGCTCAGTGGCATAAGTGCCTTCCTGGCAAGCACAAGGACTGAGTTTGTTCCCTAGTACTGCAAAAAGTGAAATAAGATAAAAAAAAAAGACTGCTGAGGGTATGAGGATGTAGACAATGTGTAAAACAATCAAAAGCTTATTTAGCACTTAATTAACATTCCTTTCTCTGCTTATCCCGTGAGAGCTGCATGTTATTTGTACATTATGTAAGGGTCTTGATCTCCTCATGAAATCATGAAACTTGGAGAAACTGAGGGGTAGTTTCCTTAAGTGGCCCTTTGGGAGAATTCTCATCAGGACAGAGTAAATGTTCACATCTGCCTGTTTCTTTTCATTCTGCTTCATGTGTACTGCAAGACAACTATTGCAAGCAGTAGTGAGGTCTTTCATTAGTGAAAAGATTCTGGAAGCCTACTTTGCCATCTCAGCACTTGTCCAGGTCTTTCATAATTTGTCTGTAGCCTAAGGGTCTTTTATTTTCCAAAAATCCAGAGAACTCCCTTTTTTTGTGGGGTGGGGGGGTGGTACTGGGGTTTGAGCCCAGTACCTTTTCACTGAGGAACATCCCAGCCCATTTTTCATTTTTAAATTTTGAGTTGTAGCCTTGGTAGTTGCCTAGTTCAGCTCTTAACTTTGTGATTCTTCATAGAGTTGGGCACCATGCTGGACTTCCTATTATTTTATTTATTTATTTTTAATTTTTTAATTTTTGTTTTATTGAAGTACAAATATCAATGAGACAGTTTTAGGATACCTTGACAACATGGATTTGATAAATTAATACATTGCAAACTGTTTTCATAATGTTTTGGTATCATAGAAGGTACATACATGATATTATACTTACAGACATTATTATACCATATGTCTCTTATCAGTAAATTAAGAGAGTGTAGCTGTTTGCGTATCTTATTTTTTATACCTAAATTACATCAAAGATTCAATAATTAATACTTTCTACCTTGTTATTTTCCTAGTGGTTGTCCATGGTACTAGAAGCCGACATACTATCCTGTCCGAGCACCATTAGTGCAATTCTTGCCTCATGTGGAAGCATGGCGTTATCTGTCCCAACTGTACTGTCCATACACACATCATGATTCTTCCTTTTTATACCCTGTCAAAGATGGGCACTCCATTGTCATTCAACTAACTTAGGCGCGCTTGAACTGGACAACACAATCCAACATAGGGACTTCCTATTTTAAATGACTCAAGTAATCTTTTACTTGGTATTTGAAAAATACTTTGACTAAATTTTGATAATTCTTATGAACATATGCTAATTTGTGGTGGTATTATAATGACCATGACAAGAGTCAGAAAAGAACTTGTTGTTGGCAGTACAGGGAACTGAATCCAAGGAGTGCTGAGCTACATTGTAGTCCCTTTTTAATTTGAGACAGGTCTTGCTTAGCTAGCCTGGAATTTGCCATCCTGCCTCATACTCAAGTAGCTGTATTTATTGTCTATAGGTGTGTGTCACTGTTGCAGATAGCCCAGTTTTGCAATGGTCTACTCTCAGAAAGAAATATATAGATACTTTTCTTAATTATTTTTGAGACAGGTTCTCTCTACTTGAGGCTGGGGTTGAAGTTACAATGTTGTCTGGGCTGGTCTCCTCCTGCCTTAGCCTCCCCGGTGCTGAGATTACAGGTATGTGCCACTACACCTAGGCTTTTTTTTTGAATTAACACTGTAAAGATGTCTTGTTAACTTCAGTTATAATTTGGAGGATGTTTTGGAATTAGCATTCTGTGTGTTTCAGTTTTATCTGCAATCTTTTTTCCATCCAACTGACCCAGTTTACCAGCAGAAAGGTTCTTGAGTGGTTTGAAAGGTTGTGGAGGTGGGGAAAATATTTATTTATTTTTTGGCGAAACTGGGTATTGAGCTCAGGCCCTTGTGCTTGGGAGGCAAGCACTTATTCTACTGAGCTATCTCCCAGGCCCTGAGGGTGGGGAAAATAAAGGGGTTAATATTTCATGCTTTTAAATATGTATTACTTAAATGATTTCAGCTAGGTGAAAACTTAACCTTTTAGGATGTTTAATGCATGATACGCTGCATGCATTATGCATTTTAAGAATTAGAGTAGCATGGGTTTGTGAATGACATAGATTGCAAATTATTTCTCATCTAAAGTTCTCTATTTTTGGACAAAATAATTACATGCTAGAGAATATTTTTTCTGACATGTGTTACAACCCTGAGGGTGGGTTAGAAGGGTCTCAGTGAATGCTGAGTATAAAGATTTTTGTATAACTTGATTTTATCCTTCCTTCCTGAGAGTGTTTGGGGATTAGTTTGATCTTGCATGAGGAAAAAGGCTGCCTGGTGAAAGTAGTTCCATAGAGACCAGTGGTATTAGAAATATTTTTAATTTGGGCTTTGGAAAGCCTGAAGGTCTGAGCATTGATTTGCCCTTTCCTTTCTGTATAATGAATTTTAAATATGTTGTTGATTTAATGTTTAGTTCATATATAGATTTCTGGTTTGGGCTTCTTTAAACTGTGTACATGTTTTAATTAAGTTTACTTAAAAGTAATCATTCTGGCCTTTCATCTGATATATACAGCTATTATTTTGAAAACAAAATATATTTAATATTTTCATGGTTATACAGGTGTGGAGTGACAGAAATCTTTTGGAGTAGAAAAGAATGTTTGTTGAATGTGGATTTTTAGTCTAATATGAAAACGTGGGCCCGGGAGATGGCTCAGTAGAATAAGCACTTCCCTGGCAAGTGCAAGGGCCTGAGTTCAATCCTTGGTTCTGCAAAAAAAAAAAAAAAAAAAAAAAAAAAAAAAGAAAATTATCTATTTTACCGATGGTTCAGACAAAAAAGTCAGAGTCTTTACATTTTGGAACTAGGAAGAGACAAGGTATAGGTTTTGTTTGGTTTTCCTTAAATAGATAGATGGAAAAGAATGTTTCTTTTCCTTGAGCTTTATGATATCTACCTCATATTACATGATACTCTTTTTTTTTTTTTTTTTTTTTTTTGTCTTTTTGAGACAGGGTCTCACTATGCAGTTCAGGCTGGCCTTAAGCTCACTTTGTAGCTCAGGCTGGTCTCGAACTCACAACAATCCTCCTGCCTCAGCCTCCCGAGTGCTGGGATTACAGGCATGTGCCACCATGCCCGACTCTCTTTTTTTTTTTTTTTTTCTGGGTGCGCATGTGTGTTTATTCCCTGTGCGGACGCCCTATGCCGAGAACCACATGAAGCCATAGCTGGCGTTAAAGATCTCCTCCGGTGTGCGGAACACATACGGCTCACCAATGCCTGGTGGCACCCAGCGCGTGGTGTGGAACGTGGACTCGCCCACATTCCAGCCTGGCACATCCTTCATGATGATGGCCTCCTCCTCCAGGTTCTCTCGCATCATCTGCAGGACCCTGCGGTCCCGCTCGGCCTGGAACAGTGGCATCATCGCGATGCGGGCCTCCATTTCCTCTATCTGCAGGCGCCTGCGCTCACGATTCCACTTCATCATGCTCCAGTACCCGTAAAGCAAGGTTCCAATGCCCAAGGCGAACATGCTGTAGCCCGACAGTCCTCGGCGCGGCAGGTTCCGCTTGTAGTCGATGGGGCCGTAGCCCCCTGGCGGGGGCATGTCCTGCTTCACCTTCGCTGCCGCCATCCTTGC
The DNA here is from genome assembly GCA_004027165.1 of Ctenomys sociabilis. Taxonomy (NCBI): domain Eukaryota; kingdom Metazoa; phylum Chordata; class Mammalia; order Rodentia; family Ctenomyidae; genus Ctenomys; species Ctenomys sociabilis. The sequence continues at coordinate 15,594 of PVKA01038368.1, read as the reverse complement.
AGGACCCCCGTGTGTGCCCTTTTTTGAGATTTTTGCTGGAAATAAATTTCTCTTTCCCATTGATACAGAATATTTTGAAATTTGATTTTTAAAGAAGTCCTTTGCTTAAGAATTTGAAAACCTATTATACAGACCAAATTCTGCCACTGTGTAGGTTTCCATCATTTTACTTTTTGGATCCTTAATGACCTCAGCACTAAAACAAGATATCTTAAGATGTTCAGTTTTTGGTGCTGTACCACAGCATTTTTTTCTACCTTGAAGAACCAGAACACCTTAGGCAATGGTGAAGACAAAACTTTCAGTGGTTAAATAATATCATTTCTCTAACAATTAGAGAAGATAATGTTGTAGGTAGTGGAGTTAGATAAAAATATTTTTTATGCAGTCAGTTAGGGCCAGGCCCCCAAAAGAAATAATAACAGGAAACAAGATATCTGCAACTCTGGGGAGGAAGTCTCCTGGTGTGAACCAGACATAAAGGCCAAATAGATGTTAAAAGAGTAACACCAGGGATTGATATTCTAAATAGGTAGCGATCACCTGAAAAGACCCAAGTGAGTCACTTGCCCAACCCCCAATGGGAAGAGACCCTGTCCCCTATTCATGCCAGCTTACTACGTGACTCGCTTCCCCATTTGGTCTTGGGCCTAATCAACTTTACCCATTTGTTGACCATAGTTTGTCCCACTCCACTTCCGCCTAAGTGAGACCCCTTCTCTACCTTAGAACCGCACGGTTTTGCCCTATAAAATTCCCCAAAGAGGCAGCTTCCTGGGCAACCCGCTTGGGCCTCTCTTCTGTCCCTCTCCGACAGAAGCGTTTCTGTCCAATAAAGTTTTTCCTCAACCTCCGTTTGTTCCTAAAATTCATTCTTCGGTTTTAGAGAACTCGAACTCATCAAGGTCAAGTTGGGAATTTTACTTCCCTGTATCAATAAGACAAAGCAAAAGGAAATTTTTCCAACCTATAAGCTGCTCCCAAATACCCTGTGCTATTTTATAACTAAGGATAGTGTAGGTAAGGGAAAATCAAACTTAATGTGAAGCAGCTAATTTGCTTTCAGTCCTTAAAAAGAACCAGAGCTTAGCTGAGCCAGACATAAAGCTTATGTCCAGGGTTCTAGTCATACTGATAGAAAACAACTCAATTTATTTCTAGAATTATCAATTCAATATTGTAGTCAATTGTACTCTGGGACAAATGCAAAATAATCTTACATCAGAGATTACTAATGAGGTGGTCATGTATATAGGATGGCCTCTACTCTGAATACACTTTGTACACCTTAGAGTGAAAGGACTTGCAAAATAGTTCTTTATACACTATCAAATAATACTTATGCAACAGATAGTTCAGGAGATTTAAATGTAAGTGCATGGAATGCAAAAACCTCAACAAAAATAAATATTTGCAATTCCAACCATCTGACGGTATTGAGATTTTCCTAAGGGTTATTTAACATCACACAAACTATTGCTATATGGAGTTTTCACTTTATTGCTCTTTTATGACATGAAATTAGAGCAAAAAGTGCATTCTAAAATACTTCTAGAGTTTTTACTATCTCACACTTCTGGGAAGAAAACAGAAATGTGATGTAGTGTTTCTACAGAACTTTTTTTTTTTTTCTTATCTGTATGGAAGGAAAAGCACTGGACATTTTCAACTCTAATAAGTGTTTCTCCTCTGAAGATACCCTTATTCTACAAAACCCACTTAACATCAGCATGACTTGCCCAGCAGCATTAAAACCAGCACTGTGACTCTTTCCTTTTGGTTCCTAACCATTAACCTTCATCTTCTGATTCTTCATCATAATGGGGGAAAAACCACTCAGATGTTGGTACACAACTAAACTATTGTCTAGCTTTATGAATGTAGCCATCATTGCCCCTCTCCCACCACCAAATTTGAACATGTGCTCTTTGAAGTCAGGGAAATGAATCCTCTCCACAACAGAGAACAGAATGCCTTGTGCTCTACACTACATTGTATACCAGTTGTAGAAAGAAATGTCAGGTCTGAGTATATATTCCACAATGGAATACAACAGGTAAGATTTTAAAGGGTAAGTTTCGGATAACATATTTTGGGGGGAAAGAAATGATTTCATGGAAAATTTTTTTTTACTTTTCTGATATGAATGAATTTCATAATGCATTTGCCTCTTTTTACCAGAGGAATTTTTGTTACTCATATTTGTGAAAATCAGATTATGATCACAGGCCCTCCAGTCCCAGTTCAATTCATTCTTTCTCTTACCATCAGCAACTTTGACTTCCAGAGCTTTGTTCATTTACTCAGATGTATTTGAGATCTGTCAAAAGGACTTACACCCTTTTTATTCTTTGACAGAGTAAAAGACTGAAGCTTGGCTTAGGTCATACAATTTCCCAAATGGACTGGAATTTCTGGCAGCCCCACTTAGTATTTGCCATCTGACATGACCTCCGAGAAACACAGAGATCATCTGTTAAGAAACACTTCATCTCCATTTCCCTGTCTTCTGTGATATTCTGTACTGCGCTGAGGACCCACACCCTAACACAATATTCTCTGAGTCATAGGAGGTAGAATTTTGTTCCTCCAGGAAATTCTAACCTCTTTATACACAACACTAAGGGCTTCATGGAGCAGCAGATCATGCAAGATGAAAAGTGATATGTATGTTTCCCACTGATGAAATTGTGAAGAACAGGAATAGTAGCTTTCAGAGACTAAAGAGAGTAGAAGAGGGTATGAGTACAAGAAAAGAGCCTAACAGATTTCTTTTGTGATGACAAAACATTTGTATATTTTGATCATGGTAATGGTGTTAGACATTTCATAAAATGCCAAGAATTATACACAAAGAGATATAAAAATGAGTATGCATATAAATGAATAAAATCTGCATAAATTTTAAGTCCCTCTAATCTTACTGTGCTGGTTAATTTCTTGGATTTGACAATGCACAATTCTGATGCAAGATGGCACTACTGGGAAAAATTGGTGATGGATATAAGACAAAGTGGTGTGTGAACTGCTGTACAAATTTTCCTAAGTCTATATTTGACATAAAATAATGTAAAAAGTAACATAAAATTGAGTGCTCATCATGTTATTATAAAACTGGCTTTTTTCCTTGTTCTCCGTGTCTCTTCACTCCATCTGGACAAAGCATTCTTCATTTTGTTCACTGCTACATGTATGGCAGACGTAGAAATACTAGGTGCAATATGTTCTTTATGAATGCATGGAATGAATCGATGATTTACAGTAAATTTTATATTTAAAAATCATCTTAATAGTTTGGGTAACATCATTAATGTGATTTTTGTCCTAGTTCCATTTTAAAAAGCAGAACTTCTAGGAATATAATAGTGCTACAAGACTAACAAGAAAGGCAGTCCAACACACAAGATTAGAACAATAGCCAGTACAACAAAATACCAGAGAAAAATATACCAAAGTATAAGTAATTATATAAAAATATTAAGCAATTTTAATCTACTAAGAAATAAAATAGATAATCGCTTGAAGTCATCGATATAAGTATGGGGTTTCTGAACAGGATTCCAATTGGGTAGAAAATGCAACTGTCATTCAACAAATAGGATAATATCAAATTAAAAAAGCTTCTTCACAGCAAAAGGAACAACCAATAAAGTGAAAAGAAAGGCTATATAACAGAATTATGTCTGCATGATACCTCTTCCTCAGACAGAAGGCAAATATGTAGAATATATGAAAAGCTCAACAAACTAGCCCTCCCAAAATAAAAACAACAAGAATGGATACATGAAATGAATAGATATTTCATAGAAGTGCAAATGCTCAATAAATACATGAAGAAGTGCTCAGTAGGGCTGGCTATTGGAAAAATGCAAATTAAAACACATCATCTTACACCAGAAAAATGGCCCTCATCAAGAAATCAGATAATAACAAATTCTAGTTAGAGTAAAGGGAAAAAGGAACCCTTTCACAGTGTTTGTGGGCCTGTAAATTAGAACATCCCGCTAAGGAAATCAATATGAAGATATTTCAAAAAGCTAAAACTGCAAATTTCCCTTGACCCAGATATTCGCCTTCTAGCTATTACCTTGAAAGACTTAAAGCCATAACATTATAGTACTATATCGATACTGACGTTTATACCAGCACAATTCATGATAGCCAGTTCATGGAAGAAGCTGATACGTTCTTCTACAGATGAGCAGATAGAGAAAATCTGGTGTTTACACACAATGGAGTGACACTGTACCATAAAGGTGGATACACTTGAGTCATTTGTAGGAAGGTGTATGGGCCTTGAGATCATAATGTCAAGTGAAATAGGCATACAAAGTTAAATATTGGTTTATTTTATATAAGAAATACAAATTGTAAAGAACAAACGATAGATGATAAGAAGTAGGAATATGGGTCAGTCCTAAAGAGGTCAAGAAATGAAGGGAGATGGGGAAAGAGGGGAGAGAAAGGGATGATGAAAGGAATTCAGATACCTTAAATGTACATTCCAACTGCTCCTAAAAAATGTAAATATTGCATACTTCCAAAGCATACTAGTACAAATAATTAAGTGGGGCTTCATCAATGTACTTGAACTTTTTACTTGATTTGTTATTCAAATGTTAATAATACTTAGATGTTATTAATAGCACATAGAGAAATATAGGATTATAGTCAACAAATGACTTGGAAAGGAATATGTTATTTGCTTAAATAATCTTTCCAAATAGCACATACAGAAATATGGAAATATATTTGACAAACTTCTTAGAAAGGAGTATCTTATTGTACATAAATAATCTTTTCAATATATATAATATATAATTAGTATATATATTGCCTAACAGTTTATCAGAATTGTGGCCTGCATTTAAAAGGCAAGAATTATCCTCACAGTATTATGTATGAGTGAAAAATTTGTAATAATGTATGTGCACAATAACAGTTACTATAACACTGTGCTTCGTTCTGAAAAAAAGTAAGACCTGTTTTCACCCTGTGACAAAAAAATGGTGAGCATGGCTCTAATCCACAGTAATTAATTTCAGATCTTAAATATCCATTGTCATTAATGGCAGCCCAACTCAACAGTTAGAAAAAATACTCCTTATGGTGTCTTTGCAACCATGCCCATGCTTCTGTCCACGCTAGGATACTGTGTGAGCTTTGTCCCAGCTGAGACACAGTATGCAGCCCCCACAGCATAAGCAAAGAAGCACTCAGCCCGCTCCTGGTGCTTGTCCACAGGAGGACGGCTCCAAGACAGAGACATGGTGGCCTGGGAGAGCACAGAGGCTCAGTTCATGGTGACCAGGGAAGGAACGCTAGAGGCACAATAAATCAGAACATTCCCACACCCTCTATCATCAGCATGTGCCCAGGGGATCTTTTCTCAAATGGAAAAAGAATATGTTTCCATTCCTGATTCTGCAGTGGGTAGAACCTTGCTGATTCCTGAGAACCCACTGAGGCAGCTTTTGCTTGCCTTTCTCCTTGGTTTCTTTTTATTAATTAATTAATTAATTAATTTAGGTACTGGGGATTGAACTCAGGACCTTGTGCTTGCCAGGCAGTGCTTATTCTACTGGGCTATCTCCCCAGCACCCTCTCCTTGGATTCTTTTTAAGGATGCTAGTCCCTTAAGCAGTCATGCCTCCTTTGGTCCCAGCTTTACACATCATTCTTTCTGATTTTTCAAACTTTTCTGCTTTTGACACCAATTATCACTATAAAGTATCTATCACTTGCCAGCATTATCTATGGCACAGCCTGAAAGTGTATCTTTCTTAAAACTATTTGCCCCAGACTAATTAGCCAGATTAATTTTAATCTCCTTCAAATTCTCAAAGTATTTATAAAATTTCTAGTAGCAGTTAACATATCTAATCACCACTAGCTCAGTTTCCAGTGGAGATCTTCTTCCCAACTCAGTTTCCTAAGCTTCTCCTTTGTTGTCTGTATTCTTATTGGCAGTCTGTTTTTTTTTTTTTTTTTTTTTTTTTTTTTTTGTGCTCTGGTGAGAATCACCCAACAGGCTTTGTTCAAAACTTTTTTATGCCTTTTCTAGACCACATCCTCAAGACTCTTCAAAGTTCTCCAACAAAACAGTCCCTGAGACTTCTAAACCAAGTGATGAGACAGGACAAATCTCATTTCTCTGGTATCAAGTTCTACATTAGCATTCTAAAAATGGAGATGTAATACCCAACATGCATACCTAAAAGGACAGATCTAGTATACTCTTGGTTTTATTCCACAAGTGGAAAGCTGTCATGACAGAAGTATTTTTGGGGACAGAACTGTTAATTTTCTGCCACCTACCAATCAGAGCAAGTGAAGGATAAAGCATGGGGACCAGATCTTGAAGGCCACACCTCTGTGATGTCCAGTACATACAAGAAGTGTGGAACTCCAATCCACAGGGTACATGCTGAAAGCAATCAACTTCAGACCTCAGCTTAGTTACCACAGATAGTAAATGCAATTGTAGTTTTGTTTATAAATTATATGGTTGAAGAATGAGATTTTATACCCTGTTATTTTAATTTAATTAATTTAACTTCTTATATCTTTACCAAATATTAAAACTAAACCAATATAAAATATTTTTTTCTCCTACAGTGTGTTGTTAAAACAGGATGACAGGTATGCATATTAATTGAAGTGCTGCTGCCAATTTTTAAATTTTATAAGGTCATATAATGACAAAGCTATGTCCTTGTATTAGAAACCATTAATAATTTTAAAATATTATGGAGAGATTATTTTTAACCTTCCCCCCCCCTTGTACTTCTCCCATTTCCATCTCTTTTCTTCATCTCTTTCCTCAGGATTGAACTCAGTGGGCAAGTGCTCTACAATTGAGCTACATTGACAAATCTTTTATTGAATGATAGGGTCTCTGAATTGTCCAGCTTGGCTTTGGTACAATTATTTGCAAGCATCACCACAACCAGATTATTTATTACTTTACATAGATTAAAATTCAAACAGGTTTCATTGTTTCTCATCAGCCTATGAAATAATTTGAATTTTGAGACACATTCTTTGAGTTCAGCATGAGCTGTGCTCTCCATCCTCAGTCACTTATAATCCCGAAACAAATGAGTGTAGCCCTCACCTATATCACACTGCTATTGGAGATCCATTGAGAGCCTTGCATGATCTCATGGGCTCTAGGGAAAATATGTGAAAATATACATTAATCATAATTAGATACAAACACAATTAAATTTGACAGTGCCACACTTCATTAGATTTCAGGCACACAGATACAGTGAATAAAAACTCTTAACCTGACAAAACTATTTCTCCTACAAATACAGTTATAATTTTTACAAGTTAAGCCTCAGTCATTTTCTGACTTTAAGCTTTTAAAATTGGTTTGGTCTCATGGCTAATTACAATCTCTCCTCCCTCCTTTCTCAGAAACACCAAGGTGCTTTCCATTTGGCTAATTAAGAGGCTCTCCGAGCTGCATGCTATTTTTGAACTGGTTAATTTTCCAACACACTACTTTCAACTGTGTTTCTTTTAAAAACAGGCAACATGAAAGCAATGAAAATTCATCAATGTCAACTCCAACTAGAAATCATAATTTTATGGGCTGAAGTCATAATTTTCTGATTACTCATCAGAAAGCAGTATTTGTGAATACTTTAGTGTGTGTTTTTGTTTTGATTTTAGGTTTACTATTTCAATTAATAATTATCCTCATTTCTGTTCTCTAAAATGTTATCCTGTATTTGATATTTCAAATTTCTTTTAAGACTCAACTGTTTGCTTTACTAGCTATATTAATAAAAAAGAAAAATGTGAAATCAATATATTGACATTTTATTTAATCCATCAAAACATATATAATTATACAATGTAGCCTGTTATTGCTTCTTTTTGTGTTTTTCCCTAAGATGCAACAATTTGAAAAGTGCATTTTTGCATCTCAGTTCACATAGGCATATTTTAAATGGTCAGGTGACGTGTATGACTGGTGGATATGTTACTGGTTAGACAATTCTATATAATTTAATTTTGTGAGTATAAAAATAGGTCAGTATTTTTAAAGTTCATTGCTCATCTTAACTTCAACAAGTTAGAGATTATAAGTATGACTTGGCGAAAAAACACCTGACTAGCATGTACAAGGATTTAGGTTGTTTTACCAGATACACACATACACAAACACACACACACACCAAATTAAACTAATTACTAATCTTCCCCTTATCTTTTAAGAAAAAGTTTTACAATTCATGTTTAAACTCACTCTAGCCATTATTAATTTTAATCATATTAGCCAGCATTAACTCTTCTTGATTATATGAAATATTAACTCTGTAGCTTATAGAAATCAAGCTTCTATTCTACCCTGCTCCTTCAAGCTGTGATATGCATTCTTTCTTCTATTTGCTTAAAACTCATTTAAGCATATGGACCATAAAAACAAGCAGGCTGGTGCCACATCATAGAATCATTTGCACGTAAAATTAACCTAAATTCTTAGTTATAACCATTCAGGCAAATTCAAGACCATCCAAGTTCTCTAGCAGTAAGCATATCATTTCCAGAAAACTCTTCAATCAGTTTTTGGAATTTTTTCCAGAGCCCTCATGAAGTTCAATGTCTTCATCTCAAGATGGAAAATGGCCAAAATTCCTGTCAGCGATGAATATTTCTTGAGTTTCCTACTTAACTGTTCTTTGACAGACTATAATCCTAGTAAGAGTTTATCAGTTATAAGGTAGACAAAAAAATAAAACCTTTGCAGATGGAACCTGGCTCCATAGAATTACCTACTCTGTGGTAAGTCAGATGCCACCCCACCAAGTCACTCATGCACCCTTTGCAGATGTTAATGAGACAATGCCTGAAGGTCTCAGCCAACAACCAGCAGTAACATGCCAAGCAAGGTTGAACTTTGCAAGTCCAACTTGGGCTACAGCTCCTATATTAGGATTGAACACAGAAAAGAACACTGGAGGAAAAGCACAGGCAGGAGCTTCTAAAAATCACTTACAGAATCCATGACCACATTAATTTACTATTTGATGTCATTATATTCAGGGTAAATGCAGCATTGATTAGCTAGGGCAAGATCTTATTGCTTAGGTTGACAATAGTTTGCTAATATGGTATTTCCCAATTACGGTTCTGTTCTCTATTATGAACTAAACTATGAGGAAAGTGATATGTAGATAACTCAGAGTGTGATAAATCTGTTTCCTTCCATTTAATTAACTGTAATATCGATAATTATTTATATAATTATTAAAATCTCTCTGAAGACATAATGGAGAACTATGCTAAGTCTAATTCAAATTAATATTTCTCAAACACATGTAAATTGTTTTTCTTTATATTAATCCTATTTAAATTTTCTGGTGAGCCATTTGCAAGAGAATTATTTGTCAACCAACACACTGTAGGCAAATTGGTTATTACGTCTTCTTATACAGTTACCTTATGGTAGTGAAAATAGGTACCAGGTATTCGCACAGGATTTATTGAAATATAATATACTGACCCAACATACTTACATATGCAGATACCTGTTTGGAAACTATTTGTTTCAAGCATGCTTCCATGCTATAAACATAGGCAAATAAGTGACTTTCCTTGCTAACACTATATTGTTTTTAAAATAAAAAGAATATTATTTCAAAATATATGCTTGAGTTAATTACAAGCTGCTAAATTTGGAGAAAGATTTTGGAAGCCAATGTTTACTGCTTTGGAATGTGTATTAAAGTTGTAAAATATGTATTATGCTGTATCATCTCTCTTCAGAAATAAGATTTTTAGCTGAAAAAACAGGTTAGCACAAGCAACCACAAAAAAGAAGCACATCAAATGGGCAATAGAAGGTAGGAGGATTTTAGGACTACTATGTATCAGTAATATGGGTTACTTTCCTAGACTGTACTTCCTTTGCATTTATCATTAGTAGGATAATATGATATATTAGTGTATGTCAAGTATATGAATCTTAATGGCCTGACAATCCCATGGTCAGCCCATTGACTATAACAAATTTCTCCATCATCTCTCTCAGTCATTGTAAATACTGATTATTTCATTAGATAATTCAATTGAGAAGAGCTCTTTTCAAGCAGTAGTGTATATAGGACACAATTATTACTTCTTGAATAAAATGGATACTTACCATAAGAAAGGCTGTCTAGTGCCATCTTGACTAAAGAGTACAGATTGAAATAAAAGCAAGTAACTTGAAACAGTAAAAATGCCACTTCATAGAGAATCCAGTATAGAGGATGGTTACTAGTGCAGCAGATGCAACACAAATAAAATTGGTGAAGTCCATGTATTAGACATAATTTAAAAGTATCAGTAAATGACCACGTTTATATATAAAGTGCTAATTATAATGCAAATTTCTTGATATGCCATATAAAAGGCAATTATAATGATTCTGAGGTAACAGAAAATTAAAGTTTTTGGCTACAAACATAAAACATAACAGCGAAGACAATAATCATATAAAATAATTTTTGTTTTGTTTTGTTTGTGCTGGGAATTGAACGTGCCCAAAAACTATATCCCTGGCCATAATGTAGGTAACTAGTCTGCTTAACATATACTTTAAATCTATGTAACAAGAAAATTGTGAATAAGGATTAATTTACAAAAAATGAAAATACTATGTTTATCTTTAAAAATATTTTATGCATAAACACTCAACTTATTTAGCAACTTGCTGGGTTGTAAGGTTTAAATCATTTAATGGATCAATATTTCTAAATCCGTTGAAGATTAAAGTTCTTTGAATATATATTATGCAATGAGAAAGAAACAATGAGCTCTGATGTGGAGAACATCAACATCCTACAGGAACAGTATGATAAATGCTATCTGAGTTCTAAAAACAATATATGTAAAGGAAATTTCATTTTTCTTTTAATTAATCAAACCCCATTAACATGATTATAAAATAAAAGAAACTAATTACATCAGAGTACAGGATAAATCTGTGTAGAAAAGTTAAGAACTTTTCTTAAAAATGTTGTTGTGATCAAAACACAAAGATGGAATGAAGTCTGTACTGTGAAACAGAGTCCTCAAGACAGAAACCTGTCATCAACACTTCTTCCTCCTGCATAAGACACATCAATAGCTACAAAAGGAGGGACTGTGGGATGTTTCAGTGATTGACACCATTGTCACATTTGTGACACAATTTGAGTACTTAGCACGTGCATGTTCCTTATTACATAATCCCTTTTGAAACTAGTTGGCAAAGTTAGTGCAGAGTAACACATGCCACAAGCAGCAGGCATAAAAAGCAGCAAAGACAAAAGCGTGCTGTTCACACATACAGATTTAGTCTACCCAACATTGGAGAGGGTAAATTGTAGCTGTACATAATAGATTACCATATAGTCACAATGATGAACAAGCTACCAAACAACCATCAGAAAATATGGATGAGCTTTGCAAAAATTTGTAAAGCAAAAAATGCAAAATAATTTATACTGTATATATTACATATACAATGAAAATAGGTAAATCTAATGCAAGCTGGGAGGACCATAGACAATGGTCCTTTGAGATAGAACAAGAAGGAAGCACAGAAAAGCTTTGTTCCTTAACCTGGATGCTGGAAACAAATCTGTATTCAGTTTATGTGTTCACAAGGCAATCCTTATGATACGTGCAAGATCTTCCAAGGATATTGCATGGATAATTTGGGTTTAGAAATATATTTTGCTCCAAATTAGACATGTACTCTCACTTTGTCATTTTTAATTGCAACTCAATATATTAACCATCAACTGGAAAAGATAAATTTGGCCAGAGAAATATAAAATACAAGAAAAAAGTAATTGGATGTTAAAGAATGGAAGGAATTATTTTGAAGCACTTAAGAAAAAAGGGGGGCAGAAGGGGGTACAGAGAGATAGCTCAGTAGAATAAACATTTGCCTGGGAAATAATATTTTCTCTAAACATTTCTTTGGTACCTGCATAGGTTCTGGCTATTTAGCTTAATATCCAGGAACTAAAATCAGTTTGTCTAAACTAATAGCTTCCAACCTTGAGTGTCCAGATGACAATCACTGGGTTCTTGTTTAAACTGGATTGCTGGGCTTCACCTAAAAGATTCTGCTTCAGATAAATTCAAGGATTAGAGGATTTTTTATTTCTAGTAAGCATCCATAGTAAACAGATGCTGCCTTGCTGGGACTATACATGGAGAGAATCTTCCAGGAACAAAGTTTTCAACCCTTGATTACTTTAGACTAATTTGGAGAATGCTCTAACCTCTGTATTTTCCCCAATAAAACTAGAGTCAAACAAGATGTTACAAAGGAAATTTGTAAGGATTAAAGATATATGGGTAAAGACTTTGACACAATGTGTCATGCAGTAAAAGCACCTACATTTGTTTTCAGTCCCAGTGTAAATCCCACAGTGAAAACAGGTGCTTGACAACACATCATAGTATACATATGCCCACTGAAACATATTTTTAAGAGCCAAATGAGTAAAAGTCACAAAAGCCTCTCAAAAGATAAGCAAATACTGCTGCATAATCAAAAACTGAATGTTCACAGAAAGGAAGAAGTATTGTATATGTCACAAAATGAGTAAACTTTGAACATATGATGTTAAATCAAAGAAGCCACACAGAAGGTCACAGATGGTATGATTTCATTAACGAAATATCCATCAAATGAAAATATGAATGTTTATGCCGGCAGACATGTGATTAACAGTTAACAGAATGTAAGACTGGAAAGAGTGTGGAAAGACTAGTACAAGGGTATGAGGTTTTCTTTTGGGAGCACTAAAATGTTTCAAGGTTGGAGGGTTAGACTATTGGCAGAGCACAGGCTTAGCATGTGTAAAGCCCTGTTTGCAAGAGGGCTTTAGTATCAAAAGCAAATAAACAGATAACATGTATTGGAAAGAGATACAGTTGTTGATTCTACATACTATGAATTAATTAAATGTCACTGAGTTACATAGTATAGAACTGTCAATTTTGTTTTATATGAATTTCAGTGCCTTAAAATGTGCTGTATCTGGGTATTCAGAGCCTATAAGGATCTGACTTAGGACTTCGTGGATGCTAGGCCAGTGCTCTAACACTGAACTGTATCTGCAGCCCTTAAAATATTTTAAATATGTGAAATATTTTGAAACAGCTGAAGTCTAACAATAAGATAATCTGACATTTGTTGGAATCCAATATCCTGATGGAGCTTTTTCTGGTTCAGTCAGTATGGCTTAAACTGAAGATAAATACTAAATCAGTGAAAAGTACTTTGCTAATAATGTTCTTCCTTTCTTTCTTTCTTTCTTTCTTTCTTTCTTTCTTTCTTTCTTTCTTTCTTTCTTTCTTTCTTTCTCTCTCTCTCTCTCTCTCTTTCTTTCTTTCTCTCTCTCTCTCTTCTTTCTTTCTTTCTTTCTTTCTTTCTTTCTTTCTTTCTTTCTTTCTTCCTTGAAACATGGTCTCACTATGCATTTCAGGTTTGTCTTGAACTCATTTTATAGTCCAAGTTGGTCTCAAACTCAATGATCACCACCTTCAGCCTCCAAATGCTAGGATTACAGGTGTGCTCCACCGAGCTCAGCTATTCTTTCTTGTTCTACAAACTTTGGATATAATTTTAAATGTGTGAGCCTTTATTTCTTAGCTTCTTGAAGAACTCCTTTTCTCCTGTCTAAAACTACTGGAGGATAATAGCATCTCACTAATACAACCCTTAATTCATATTTATTCCTCCTTAAGTAAAATGGAATAAAATGAATAATGCACACAAGAATAATTAATTTTAAAGGATGTGTTTGGGTGGTTATATTTCCTGTGACTGTTTTTCCCCCATCTTTATTAATGGGCATTATGTCTGTACATATGTGCAGATAGTAAACTGGTAGACACACATACATACAAAATAATCATGCCAATCACTTACTTTATTTAAAGCTATTTCACCTACTTTATTTTATTGTTTTTTATGAATTTAGGACAGGGTCTGCGGTGTACTGGATGTCACTACATAGATTGGAATTGCAGTGATTCTCCTGTTTTCACCCTCCCAAGAGCTGGGATTATAGGTGCGGGCCACCACATTCAGTAATCTCAACATGCCCCTGGGGTGGGGCCAGCACGGCATGCCTGGGATCGAACCCCCGCCACTGCATCTGCCTAAGCAGGTGCTTTAATCTGCTGTGCCAACCAGCCAGCCCTATTTCACTGTTTTCAATCTTTTTCTTAGTATAAACTACATACTGACAATCTTAGATATTTGAGCTGGAACACTTACACAGACATTTCTATTTCCTTCTAAATTGTCCACCTGTGGACTGAGCTAAATGGCTATGGTCACTCAAAGATTGTGCCACGTCCCACAAATTCCAAGCTGATTGTGCAAGTAGAATGTTCCATATTTATATTTGCCTATATTTCAAAGCCAGAATATGCTTTCCTTTCCAATATGATTATCTAGAGTAAAAAAATTTCTCCCTTCTTGACATTACCATATTTGTCATATTTCATACAATATGCCATACAGTGTGGTAGATAGGCATGATACAGTCATGTTACCTCTAACATCATGAGGTAGATGGCTCAGTTCTACACACAAACACACGCATGTGCACATGCATGCACGCACACGTTTTGCATGCCTATTCCAGCCTTTTGAAAATGGTAGATAACGAATGAAATGAATAAATGAGGCTGTATAGGGCTATGAAATCTAATCTGACCATTTTATATTAAAATAACACATTCTCACGTTCATAGAGTTTTTTTTTTTATTTTTTAGTTTTTATTTAAGTACCTTTAAATGTATTTGGCACAAGTTCTCACTATGCAGTTCACTCAGTGATCCTCTTTCCTTCAGCCTCCCCAGCACTGGAGTTACAGGCAGGCAATATATGCATTAGCTAGGTGACCAGCTCAGCGCACCTGGGGGTGGGGCTGGTGCAGCATGTGGTACAGGGATTGAACCTGGGTCCCTGTGCTTGCCTAAGCAGGTGCTTAGTCCACTCACCTATGTCACCTGCCCTACAGTGTTTTTTATATTCTCATTTTTCTCAAAGTTAAAAACATATATGAAGATTGTCTGTAGAGATTTTGTTAATTCTTTCTTATGCTTTTGACATAGTTTCACAAAGTCCAACATCAACCTGTATGTACTTTGTGCATCACATTTTGTCCTTGGCAGTCAAACCTAAATTGCCAAAATGTAGTATTTCAGTAAAAGATTAAAAACTGAATAGAGGCTTTTTATGGTTGGAAGATGGTTATTAATAGTTCTGTCAGGAATAAGCTGATATAATCAATAACTGAATATTGATCTCCTACTAGATTAACAGGGATAGAAACACACTTATATTAATAACATTCATTCATTTAGAAAGTGATCTTTTCTGCTTTACCCTTTCTAACCCATAAATATTTAAAATGTATATAAGATTTATATAAATGTATAAATATGAAAATTAGTATTAAACATTTCTCACCTCTTTCCATTAACATGTGTGAAGAAAATAAATTGAATGTTATGCAAAGTTTATAATTTATTAAATATATAACCTGATTTTTATTTATCTAAAAGTTGTACTATAG
>PVKA01038367.1:0-20289 GCA_004027165.1 Ctenomys sociabilis | reverse complement strand
AAAAAAAAAAAAAAAAAAAAAAAAAAAAAAGATACGTTTCAAGCCCTGAAAGTAAACAATTTCCAACTCAAGCTGACTTATCCAAAAATTTTTTAAAAACTGATGGAAAATAAGATACTTTCATAATAACTAGCACCTAAGAAAATCTTGACCACCAAACCAACATTCCAAAAATAATTCTCAACAATACCTTAGAAAGAGAAAATGAAGGTAACTATGGAAAGCATGTATACACCAAGTAGGGAAAAACGGGCAATTGACAAGAAGAAAATAATGTACTGACAGGATTAAGTAAATACCTATCAATAATAAATCTTAATGAAAATGGCTTCTCAAACCACAAAACACAAACAGGCAAAATGAATCAAGAAACAAAGCCCAACAGTATACTACGTACAAGAAATACATTTAATCTAAAAAGAAATACACAAGCTATTTTTTTAAATGTAGGCTTGGCTATCTTATATTCAGACAAAAACAGATCAAAAGTGTCAAAGAAGGCTGCTGCATATTGGTTAAGGGAAAAATTCAACAAAGATTGTTGGATCATTGAAAGAGGAAACACATCATTATGCACAGCAAAAAGGTTGGAGAGCTTCCATTGTAACTTGTTCTCCAAGATGAGCAAACATGTTATCAATTTTAACTTGATAAACAAGCAGTGCCTTATAATGTGAGTAGTATGTGCCATCAAATATCACATGATCACAACTAAGCCAGTGATTCATTCTCTCCTACCCCCTACAGCTTGTGAGTGAGTGGTCATCAGAGTCAGAAAGAAGGAGACAAAGATAGAAAAAACCTCCATTTCCAATGAAATTAGGGAAATGTGTAAAATGTAGGAAAACTGGTAGAAAGCACCACCTAAATAAGGCCACAATAACAATGACAGCAATGAATCTGTTTAACAATGCAATGTCACATTTCTATCAACTCTTCTTGAGCAATTTCTGCACATCAAAAGAAAATGTCAACAAAGTGAAAAGACAACCCATAAATTTTGAAAAAATCCTAACTAATAAGCAATCAGACAAAGGTCTGCTCTCCAGAATATATAAAGAACTAAGATATATTAGGGCCCTCAAATTTAATCCAGAAATGGGCATCTCAGATGAACACACATTTCTCAGAGGACGAAATTAAAGAAGCGAATAAATGTATGAAAAATGCTCTACATTTCTGGCCATCCACAAAATGAAAATTAAACAACACTGAGATACCATCTCACTCCAGAAAGAATGGCTATCATAAGGAAATCAACCAACAACAAATGTTGGAGAGGTTGTGGGGAAAAGGGAACACTTCTCCACTGATGGTGGGAATGTAGACTGGTGCAACCATTGTGAAGACAAGTATGGAGACTCTTCAAAAAAGTAGGATGGGAAATCCCATTCAAGTTGGCTATCCCCCTCCTGGGAATTTTCCCAGAGGAACTGAAATCATTATATCATAGTGATATATGTGTACCTATGTTTATAGCAGCGCAATGTGTGATAGCAAAATCTTGGAAACAACCAAGATGACTATTACATGAGGAATGGTTGAAGAAGATGTAGTATTTCTATATGATGGAGTATTACTGAGCTATAAAGAATGATAAATTTGAAGCATTTGTATTGAAGTGGATGCCATTTGAACATATAAGTAAAATAAACCAGACACACATGTGCAAATATCATATAGTCTCCCTAGTATAAGAAATCAAAAGAAGAAATCAAAATAGAAATGTACAACAACAACTAAAAAGAATGTAGTCAGATAGTTAGGGCAAACTGAACGGCATATGCTGCAGGGTAATAATCAGCTTTTCTTCTGGATGGTTAACAACCTAAGTTCACTGATCAAGAATTGGAGAAATAGAACAGCTGCAAGATCAGCCAACATTTTGGCCCTAGGCTTTCAAGGTCAGCAAAGACTCAGGACATAGGAGAATTTGTACTGTAACATCATGGAACTCAGTTGTGCCCCAAATTTTTTTATCAAGATTATGAAGCCACAGAACAAAGAGACTGATGATGTATAGTGTGCCTGGGGAGAGTCACATGGAGAGAAAAGTTTCTCTCAGGCTCTCACAGAGAGCAAACTGGTCTAGCATTGGCCGTGACTAATTCACATAGCTGACACAGACAAAGGATCTACAGAGTAAGGTACAGGATTATAAGATAAACCCTGAGGAGATTTGACTGACCTCATCAGAAACAAAAGCTGCATGTTTTGTTATATAGGTCTTCCTCTGTCTTAACGATCCAGCAGAAAAGTATAAAAATAAGGTGCATAACACGGGGCTATAATAATATGTTGAGCTGTCAATGGCTATAGTCAACAACTTCTTCAGATAACTCACTATTATTGTGGAATGCTGGACTGTGTTGTATTGTGTCACCAAGTTCAGACACATATAATGGTTTAATGACAATGGAGGGCCCATCTTTGATAGATCTAGACAAAAAAGAGGGGGAAACAAAGGAAGAACCATGATGTGTTTGTATAGACAGTAGAGTTAGGATAAATATGCAGTGCTTCTGCATAATTCTATGAGAAGCAAGATTTGCACTAACATTGGCTGGACAAGATATTATGTGTGCTTCTAGTACTATGGACAACCACTAGGAAGATAACAAGATAGAAAGCATTAATTATTGAATCTGGGATACAATTCAGCTATAAAAAATAAGATAAGTATACAGCTACACTCTCTTAAGTCACTGATTAGAGACATCTGCTATAATAGTATCTGTGCATACAGTATCATGTATGCACCTTGTATAGTACCAAAACATTATGAAAACAGTCTGCAATGTATTAATTATCGAATCCTGTTAATTTGTCTTGAAACTGTCTACTATTTGTTCTTCAATAAAAAAAAAATGCAATGTCACATTTCTGAAAAAAATCCTCCAAAAAAGGCAAAAGCAAGGGTCATTGGATAATTTCCTTGTTAAAGTTGCAGAAAAAGAAAAAGATTCCATTAAGTCAATAGGTGAAATTTCACTAGTCATAGTGAAATTCATCTTACACAATAAACTTTCTCTCTGTGTGTCCTTTACACCAGATATGAAGGTTTTTCAGAGTAAGTGCAAGTTAATTTCTTTTTCTTTATACTTAGTACTTTATTATTTTGTATTATATTACACTATTGTAATGCCTTTATATGAATATTTTGAAGTTGTGAGTTTCCACTATTTCTTACGGGGAAATTTACTTTGACATACAAGTGTTTTGGATTATAAGCATATCCAAAATGAATTACACTTGCAAGCCAAAGTTTTACTGTATGCACAAAACAATGGTGTACCCAATTTCATAAAACAAGTACTACTAGACAAAAACCCCCACAGTAATATCAGAGTTGAACAAAACCTTTGAACAAATGGACTTAATAGATATCCACATGGTGTTCCACCCAACAACAATCAAATACATATTTTCAGTAGAATGTGAAAATTTCTCAAAAACAGACCATATACTAGCCAATAAATCAGTCTAAGTAAATATAAAACAACTGAAATTATACCACACACATTATCAGACTATAAGGAATAAAGTTAGAAATCAATGATAGAAGAAAACACAGAAAGTATGCGAATGTATAGAAACTAAACAATACATTATAGAAGAAATTAAGGAAGAAATAACAGTTTCTAGAACTAAATGATAATGTCAATACAACATATCAGAACTTCTGGGACACAATGAAAGCTGTCCTAGAAGAGAAACTGATAGCTGTGAATGCCCACATCACAAAAAAAGACAGTCAAAAAAAAAAACAAAAAAACAAAAAAACACTGCACATTAAGGTATTAAAACAAACAAGAACAATTCAAACACAAAGCTAGTATGAGGAAGGGAATTATAAAAAAACAGAGCAGAAATCAATGGAATTGAGACCAAAACAAACAATAAAAGAAAGAGTAATCAACATATCCTGGCTACTTTTCTCTCATTACTGAAACAAAATAAGGGAGAAACAAGGGAGGGAAGATTTATTTAGCTCATAGTTTGCAGAAGTTTCAGTCCATACTCAGCTGGCTCCAACATAGAGTGGTACATGGCAGAAGATTTCAGTTTACAGTGGCAGAAAATAAGAAAAGCACCAAGAGCAAAAAGGGAGAAATGAGCAGAAGCAAGCTTTTTTCCCTCCCTACTATTGTAGGCCCCGCTATTTCATGGTTTAATTTTCAGAGACTCACTGTTTCACAGGCTTTCAAAATTATTAATCTAAATTATTTATCATGGATTTTTGCATTATCACAGGATTTTGCAGTACTGTACAGTGTAATATACTGTTAAAGTTACATAAGTTTACAAATTTAGGAAATGGTTAAGAATATTGGAAGTGTTTTTAAAAGTGTGGGAATAGTTTATAAGATAGTGGGAAGAGTTTATAAGGCGCTAAAATATACATAAATACTAAAACAAATAAAAAATTGCTACCTTATTGATTTTCACTTGTCGTGGGAATGTCTGGAATGTAACCTCCATGATAAATGAGGGACCACTGTATTGTATTGTATGTACTCCAAGGCAGGTGTAGCATTCACACTCATAATCTCAACATTAGATCACGAATCAATCAAAAACCTCTAGAAGCCCACCCCATGACTGTATGAGGCTATAGGTGGATATCTAAACACTAATTATAACACAAAGGATGGTTCTTTGAAAGAATAAATCAAATTTTTAAAAAGCCTAAGGCAATATAACAAAAAAAACTACAAAGGAAGTTCTTAAAACTATACTCTTCAAGCTTTTAATGAAATAGAAAAGGAAGGAGCACTCCCAAAGTCATTCCTAGAAGCTATTATCCTGATTTGAAAACCAGACATGGATCCAACCAAAAAAGAGAACTACAGATCAATGTTCAATCTCTAATGAATATAGATTAAAAGACCTCAACAAACTACCAACAAACAGAATGTAGCAAATAATAAAAAAGATCACACATCATGGAATGCAAGGATAGCTTAACACACTCAAATCAATAAATGTAATACACCATATTAATAATTCAAATGATCATTTCCACAGTTACGGAAAAACCTTTGACAAGATAGAATATACTTTCATGATAAAAACCAACTAACAGGGCTGGCCAGATAGCTCAGCAGACTAAAGTGCCTGCTGTGCCAGAGTGCAATGGCCAAGGTTCAATCCCCAGCATGCAGTGATGGCCTCGCCCCTAGGGCTCACTGAGACAGTGATTAAGACTGGGCTAGATGGTGCATGCCTGTAATCCCAGTGCTTGGGAGTCTGAAAACAGGAAAATCACTATGAGCCCAATCTATGTAGTGAGACCCTGTACAACCTTTACACCCTGTAGACCCTATCCTAAATTCATAAAAAAAAAAAAAAACAACTAAGAACATGTATATACAAAGACCTTAACTCAATTTGAAAAAAAAGCCATGTATGACAATTCTATTGCTAATATCATAATAGGTAAAAACTTAAAGCTTTCCTCTACAATCAGGAACAAGACAAAGATGTCCTCCGTAGCCTCTCCTGTTAAATATAGTACTCAAAGAAAGAGAAAGAAATAAAAGGGATATGTATAGGAAAAGAGGAAGAAGTCATATTATGATTATCCCTATATGACATGATCCTCCACATAGAAGATCCCCCAAATTGACCAAGACTCCTAGACTTAATGACCAAATTCAGTAATCTGATAAAAAATCAGCACACAAAAATCAATAGTAGTCCTTTATACTAATAAAGAACCCACAGGAAAGAAATTATGGAAATAATATCTTTGACAATATCACCAAAGAATTATGCTAAGAAAGTGAAAGACCTGTACAATGAAAACTACAGTATCTTAGTACTATACAAAATTAAAGGAAATTGAAGAGGACATCAAAAAATGAAAATACATTCACTGCTCCCGGACAAGTAGAACCAATATAGTAAAAATGGTCATACTTTCAAAATTTCATGTACAGATTGCACACAATCTCATTCAAAATTCCAACAATATTCTCCACAGAATTGGAGAAAAAATTTCAACATTTATATGGAACCAGATGAGACCCAGAACAGCACATTCAATCCTAGGTAAAAGAGCAAAGCAGGAGACATCATAATTCAAGAA
This sequence comes from Ctenomys sociabilis, assembly GCA_004027165.1. Taxonomy (NCBI): domain Eukaryota; kingdom Metazoa; phylum Chordata; class Mammalia; order Rodentia; family Ctenomyidae; genus Ctenomys; species Ctenomys sociabilis. Next base: position 14,198 of record PVKA01038367.1, on the reverse strand, counting down.
TTTAAGCTACCTTACAAAATTACTGTGATAAAAGCAGCAATTATACTGGCACCAACAAAAAAAATGAGAATCAATAGAACAGAATACAGAGGGGCCAGGGAGATAGCTCAGTAGAATAAGCGCTTGCCTGACAAGTGCAAGGGCCTGAGTTCAATCCCCACTTCTTGCAGGAAAAAAAATACAGGAACAATGCCAAGTATATTCAATTATTTGATCTCAACCAAACAGCCAAAAACACAAACTAGAGGAAAAATACCCTCCGAAATAAAAGGTATGGGTAAAACTGTCTATCCACGTGCAGAGGATTGAATCTACACACATACCTCTCACATGTAATAAACTAAAATCAAGATGAATCAAATATCTAAATGTTAAACCAGAAACCATCTGCTGGAAGACAAGATAAGTAAAACCTCTGAAGTCAAAGGCACACCCAAAGACTTTCTGAATAGGATGCCAGTTGCACAGGAAAGAGTTACAAAATCAACAAATGGTATTATATTAAATTTAAAAAGCTTCTGTACAGCAAAAGAAACAACCAACAGAATGAAACAACAACCTATTGCATGGAAAAACAATTTGCCAGCAACTGCTCAGACAGAGGACTCATAAGTTTAAATCTTAGTATTGTAAATCACAGTAGTATGTATACTGAAACTGAACATTAAAAATCACATTAAAACAAAATGCACATTGTATATTTCAGCTATACTTTCCCAACAACATATATAAAAATTACCTCAAAATATTTCAAAGGCTTATAAAACTATCACATGAAAACAGAAGGCAAAAGTTCCACAATGGATTCAGCAATGATTATATATAACACAAAAGCATAGGCAAGACAAGAAAAAAGTAAATGAGACTGCATGAAAATTGAAAGCATTGTGCATCAAAAGACAAACCACAAACAAAAGAAAATATTTGCAAAACATATATATTTATCTCATAAGGGATACATATATCTATCTCTTAACACTCAACAAAATTAACAAAACAATATGATTCAAACATGGACAAAGGAAGGCATTTTATGTCTTTTTCAAAAATTGTCTTACTGTCTTAAATTCACTATCCTGAGAAAGATTGCAAACTTCACTGGATTAGTAGCAGGATTCTTGGGATAAAAAATGTTAAGTACTCTGCAAATAAAGCCTAGAATTTCAATACAGCAACACACCATATCATCAGTGTGGCAAACCTTGATATCAATAAGGTCATATCATTTTACAGCCTTCACATCCCAAAGTATCTAATAATTTTGACATTTATAATTTCTAATATTTGTTTTTAAAATCCAGTGTTTGCATATTTAACTCTCACATCAAAAAACTTCTGCCATACCAAAAGACACAAAATAAATAAGCTACACAAGTATCTGCTTGCAATAAGTAACAATAAAACAAAAGAAAACTCAACAAAAAAAGAAAAAAGCCTAAAAGAAAAACAAAACAGAGAAGCTAATTCTCACTGACAGTTTCATCTTTCATCTTCAGCCATGCCTTGAACTCTACCTTGTTTAATTATTAAATCAAGAGCTGCTTGGCAAGACCTGTCTAGTTCTGATGATTCCTAAATTCAATTCTGCTGACAGACTCTGTCTATTTTTCTATTTACTATTATTACCTATGACAAGGTATGAATGCTAATTTTAAATTCAACTTTCATTAAAAATGGAATGAAGTTTCTCTGATAATAACCTATTGCTCAGAGTGTAACTTTTCTTTCTATATCCAACTTACAAAACTTAAAAGATTACACTGAAGCAGAAGCACTCAATATTATTTAATTACTAAAATATACTAATGAAATAAGCACTTGTCTTGCACTTGTGCAAGGGCCTGAGTTCAATCTCCAGTTCTGCCAAACAAACAAACAAGTAAAATATACCAATGAAGTAAAAATTTTCAGTAATTTTAATTAAATTTTAAAATTCATTATGTAATTCATAAATTTCAGCTTTAAAATTAATCAATATTTTATGGCATGAATATTTAGGATGTTGAGATGATGAAAATGTATTTAAGATCTGAATTTAGATTTTCTCCTGGCTTTCAACATCAAAGAGATATTTGTACACAACCTACAGCTACATCATTCACAACAGCCAAAAGGCAGCAACAACACACATACTGACAGATTATTGAACACACATAATGTGGCATATACGCACAACAGAATTAATGAAAACTTAGCCTTAAAACAAGAGAAGTTTTCACACAAGCTACAATATGGCAGAACTGTAAAGGCAAACAAAGGGAAATAAATGAATGACTGAAAAGACAAACCATGTGTGATTCCACTTACATAGTAGTTAAATTCACAGAGATAGAAAGTAGCAAGGTGGTTGCCAGAGGTTAGATGAAGGGAACAAACAACTATGCAATAATTATTTCTGATTGGCATGAAATCCAGCTGGTCCTAAAGGCTGCATAAGAACGTAAATGTATTTAATTCTTCTGAGCTGTACACATAAAAAACTTAAAATGGTAAATTTCATGCTACACATTTTGCCACAATTAAAAAATGAAGGAAGAGAGCCCAGGCATGGTGGCATATACCAGTAATCACAGCACTAGGGAGGCAGCATAGTGAGATCCTGCAGACACACACAGGAAAAAACAAAAGAGAAAAAAATGAAGGAAAAAAAAACACCTGAGAGTTAATCTGTATCCTAAATAATATACAACAATCCCCTAAAATATGCAAAAAGATACATACTAAATTTTTAAATGAGTTCTGGGGATGAAGCTATCTTGAACTGTATTTCTCAACATGAAATCAAGTTGTAAGTCACAGATGGAAATTTTTAAACAGAACTGAAGAAAAGAACAGTATGACAGAGTGAATGGCCAATAGTACAAGGGGTAAAAATTGGTTGAGTTATAAATATGCAAGGAAGTATGTGCTAACACATGTGCTTATGAAAGTTCTGGGTATGATTCGTAACATTTATTTCTTACTAGGAGTCACAGAAAAACACTGAAGAGCAATGGCTTACAGAACAGGACTCAAAGTTTGGTCAACAAATTCATAAAATTCTTCAACAATTCTACTTGGTCTATCAGGTAAAAATTATTTTAACAATAATATTAAGACATTACTTGCCTTTTGTATTACCAAGAAATAGCTTTGTAATACCAAGAAAACCTTTGTATTCCTAAGGCAATGTGACATTACAATAGGATAAATGACAAACCAGATCAGAGGCTAAAAAGATTTACAAAAATGTAAAGTGATGCAATATGCCTCACTAAATTGCTTTTTAAACTAAAATCTAAGTCTACATTCGCACCAGCAGGGAAAAAGTGTTCCCTTTTCCGCATATTCTCTCCAACACTTGTTGTTGGTTGATTTCTTTATGATAGCCATTCTTTCTGGAGTGAGATGGTATCTCAGTGTTGTTTTAACTTCCATTTCATGGGTGGCTAGTGAAGTGGAGCATTTTTTCATATATGTATTTGCTTCTTTAATTTCATCCTCTGAGAAGTGTGTATTCATCTCAGATGCCCATTTCTGAATTGGGTCTTTAAATTTGAGGGTGCTAATATATCTTAGTTCTTTATAAATACTAGAGAGCAGACCTTTGGCTCAGTGCTTATTAAAGAATTTTTTGAAATCTGTGGGTTGTCTTTTCACTTTGTTGATTATTTCTTTTGACGTACAGAAACTCCTCAAGAAGAGTTGATCCCAGTTGTTGATTCTTATAAGTTTTCCCGTGCGAATATATGTTTGTTCATAAATTCTTTGCCTACCCCTATGTCTTCAAGGGTTCCTCCTACTTTCTCTTCAGGAGACAGAGTGTTTCTGTTTTAATGTTTAGATCTTTAATCCATTTTAACTTTATCTTAGTGTATGGTGATAGACCTGGTTAAGTTTTAGTTTTTGAATGGAGAAAGCCAGTTTTTCCACCATTGTGGAGATCAGTGTGGAAACTCCTAAAAAAAGTAGGACTAGAAATCCCATTCAAGCTGGCTATCCTCCTACTTGGAATTTTCCTGAAGGTACTAAAAATATCACATCATAGTGATATATCTGTACCAATGTTTATAGCAGCAAAATTTGTGATAGCAAAATCTTGGAAACAACCAAGGTGTCCATCACATAAGGAATGGTTGAAGAAGATGTAGTATTTCTATATAATGGAGTATTATTCAGCTATAAAGAATGATAAACTTGAGCCATTTATATTGAAGTGGATGCCACTTGAGCATCTACTCATAAGTGAAATACACCAGACACATATATGCAAATATTGTATAGTCTCCCTAGTAGAAGAAGTCAAAAGAAGAAATCAAAATAGAAAGGTATAACAACAACTAAAAAGAATTTAGTCAGAGAGATACGGTAAACTGAACTGCGTATGATACAGGGTAATAATCAGCTTATCTTCTGGAGGGTTAACAACCTAAGTTTGCAGATCAAAACTTGGAGAAATAGAAGGGCTGAAACATCAGCCAACATTTTGGCCCTAGACTTTCAAGGTCAGCGAAGACTCAGGACATAGGAGAACCTGTACTGTAACATCATGGAACTCAGTTGTGCCCCAAATTTCTGATCAAGGAGATTATGGAGCCACAGAGGAAGGTGATCGATGATCTATAGTGTGCCTAAGGAGAGTCACATGGAAAGAAAACTTTCAGGCTTTCACAGAGAGAAAAGCAATGGCCGTGACTCATCCACATGGCTGACACTGTGAAAGGATCTACAAAGTGAGGTACAGGATTACAGGATAAACCCTGAGAGGACTTGACTGACCTCATTGGATAGAAAAGTTACATTTTTTTAATAGGTCTTGCTTTATCTTTGTCTTAACTATCCAGTAGAAAAGTATAAAAAAGAGGTATATTAAATAAGGCCATAATAATAAGATGAGCTGTAAATGGCTTTAGTCAAAAGCTTCTTCAGATAACCCATTAATATTGTGGACTGCCAGATTATGTTGGATTGTTTTGCTGAATTCAAGCACCTATAATAACTGAATGACAATAGAATACCCATCTTTGAAAGAACTAAACAAAAATGGGGGGATACAAAGGAAGAACCATTCTGTGTTTGTATAAATAGTACAGTTACAATAAATATGCAAAATTCTTCTCATAGAATTTTGCATAATTCTATGAGAAGAAAGTTTTGGACAGAATATCCTGTGCAAATAGTGTTTGCTGCTTGTACTATGAATAACCACCAGGAAGATAACAATCTAAAAAGTATTAATTATTGAAACTGTACTATAATTCAGCTTTAAAAAAAGATAGGTATACAGCTACATCCTCTTAATTCACTGATTAGAGGCATCTGCTCTAATAGTGTTTGTAAATACAATATCATGTATGTACTTTGTACAACAAAAAAACCACCATAAAAACAATATGCAATGTATTAATTATTGAATCTGTTCTGCTAATTTGATTTGAAAATGAGTCATTGCTATTTGTTCTTCAATAAAATAAAATAAAATATAAATGTGTTTATGTTATAGTACTATTTTACAGTTATTAAAATATTGTTATTCACAAAAGCTACATCTTTTGGTATATAGGTCTTGCTCTATCTCGGTCTTAACCATCCAGCAGAAAAGTATAAAAATGAGGTATATAACGTGGGGCCATAATAATAGCTGTAAATGGCTACAACTTCTTCAGGTAACTCACTATTATTGTGGAATGCTAGATTGTGTTGGATTGTGTCGCCAAGTTCAGGCACCTAAATTGGTTTAATGACAATGGAGTGCCCATCTTTGACAGGTCTATACAAAAAAAGGGCTATACAAAGGAAGAATCATGATGTGTATGTATAAACAGTACACACACAGTACAGTTAGGATAAATATGCCATGCTTCTGCATAATTCTATGAGAAGCAAGATTTGCACTAAATGGTGGCTGTACAAGATATTATGTCAGCTTCTAGTGCTATGGACAACCACTAGGAAAATAACAAGACAGAAAGTATTAATTATTGAATCTGTGATATAATTCAAGTATAAAAAAATAAGATAAGTAAACAGTTACACTCTTGATTCACTGATTGGAGACATCTGCTGTAATAATGTCTGTAGGTATAATGTCATGAATGCACCTTGTACAATGCCAAGACATTACGAAAACAGTTTACAATGTGTTGATTTGTCGAATCTGTCATGTTAACTTGTCTTGAAACTGTCTCATTGCTATTTGTTCTTCAATAAAATAAATAAAAAATATTGTTATTCATATTCACATGTGATGGCTTTATTATTTTAAAGTCAATTCAATTTTTGAAATATAACCAAAACATTCAGCACCATGTTTTGATTAACTGCTAAACACAGATCTCATGACTTTAAGCAAACACCTATAGCAATATTAAAAAAGTGGTAATTTTCAAGAACATAAAAATATGCATATTAAGCCTTTCTTCTTTCTGTAGTCTATTATTATTATTATTATTATTATTATTATTATTATTATTACCAATTCAGCTTGCCCTGGGCAGGGCTGGTACTGTGGTGCAGGGGACTGAACCACAGTCCCTATGCTTACCTAAGCTTGCCTAAGCAGGCTCTTTACACCACTGAGCTATCTCACTGGGCCTATACTCAATTATTTTTTAATATTTCCATTTCTAAAAGTAGTAATATAATTAAAACAAAATAACATTTCTTCCCTATTTATTGTAGTTTGAATTTGTTCCCCCAGAAGGCACACTTAAGCTCAACTGCCAATACCTGCAAATATGTCCTTCTTGGATGGAAACAGAGTCTTTACAGATATAATCAAATTAACATGAGGTCAGATTGGGCTAAGGTGGGCCCAAAATTGAATGACTGATATCCTTAGAAAAAGGCCATGTAAAGAAGTGGTGCCCAGAGCCACACCAGCAAAACACCAAAGTGATATAAGTGGCAGAGCCTCAGAGTGCTGCAACCGGAAGCTGAGAACATCAAACCTCACCCACCACCACAGAGGTCAGAAGAGTCAAAGAAGGAGCTTTCTCCAGCACTTTTAAAGAAGAAAGGAGTAGGGCATGGTAGTGCATGCCTGTAATCCCAACACTTGGCTGGAGGATCACTGAGATTTAGAGGCCAACCTGGGCCACAGAGTGAGTCCAGGCCAGCCTGAACTGAAGCCCCATCTCAAAAAGCCAAAAATTATTTTTAAAAAGAACAAAGGAGGTTCCTACTGACACCTTCATTTTGTATTTTTAGTCTTCAAAACTGTTGAGATAATAAATTTTGTTGTTCTAAAACTGCTTCTAGGGCTGGCAAGATAGCTCAGCGGTCTAGAGCGCCTCCCAGGGACCGTGGTTCGAGCCCCAGCACCACATGCCATGCCAGCCCCTCCCCGCAGGGCCGGCTGAGCTCACATCCCACCCCCGCGAAAAAAGAACCCGTGATGTGTAGCGAGACACTGTAATAAATAAAGGAATTTTAAATAAATAAATAAATAAATAAAACTGCTTCTAAAACAGTTGTTTTAGGAAGCTAATACAGCTATCAAATCAGGAGAGTTTCACTTTTGTTTCTAATTCAAATGCAGACATTGGGCAGAAATTAAGAGGAATAGGCAATTATACCTTAACCAAAAAAGTAATTTAATGTAGATATTAATTTTTTCTGTTTGCCAAATCTTTCCTAAATTTCCAGTAACTTTTTGAAATAATAAAAATTAGTTCTAAATCAGTATTGCTATTATTTTTAAGTTATATACAGTCTAGTGAATTTACTATTAAGTAAAATATTTGCTAAATAGTATATATAAAGGGTTATAATACAAAAGATGTTTGTCCTTCAGTCCTTTATATAGAGAAACTATAGAATCTTAATAAAACAAAAGTCTGAGACAGACATAATTATATAAAATTCTATAAATAAAGATGTTCTCAGAGTTCTTTTTTTTTTTTTTTTTTTTTTTTTTTTGGTCTGTAGACTTTTTATTTTAAGTGTGTAGAGCCATCTTCTCACCCAAAGTCTGTGTGGAACCTCTGGGGGGTTTGAGGGATGTGGTTCCCTGTGGAACCTACTCTCGGGGTGGAGTGTGCTTTGAAAAAAAGGGAGTTCTCTGTCCCCTATAGCACCAGGCTGGCCCATAGGTTCCATTTAGTCATGTCCAGAAGGAATCAGCTTGGCCTTTAGGGTGGTTTAGGTACCACAGTACCTTTCAGGGAGCAAACTGGGCCAAAATCCAAATAGCAAAGCAAGCAGCCTGGTACATAGTAGTTTCAGGAGTGGGGAAGCAGACCCATCCCAAGGAAAGCTATGCCTGAGGGTAGAGGGGAGTGAGAAAGAGGCACCACCCAGGCAGAAAGCCAAATCTTTTATTGGGGCAATGGGCCTCAGGGTGGGCCAGGGGCCATCACTGCACAGCTTGTTCATTGGCGCTGCCACCAGAGTCCTGAGGCTTCATCACATCTGGAAGCTCTGGAGGGCTAGAGAAGGGCTCAATGCGCAGGGCCTCAAAGGTGTCATCTGCCCGGAAGGCCAGCCCCACTGTGGCTGGGGCCTGTGGCCTTGCTGTCTGGCTAGTAAAACCACACTCTCCCAGTGTTTTGCCATCATCTAGAAGCTGGTCATCCTTGTACAGCCTCTGCTCGTCGGGCGGCCGCTTGAGGATGCCCTCGACGATGCGCTTCAGCTCGAACACGGTGCTCGACTCCTTGGCGTCCGTGAAGATGGTGGTCTTGTGGCGCCAGATCATAAGGAACACGTCCATCTCGGCGGCTGCTTCTCGCTCGACGCCCTCATAGTTCTTTATTAAGATGGCAGACTGAATCCAAATGTTTATGTCAAAGGAGTCAGAGTACCCGAGGCTATTCTGATGGACAATGAAGACCTCCCCATCAGACATGAAAAATAATTATGAGTTATAATTATGATGATAGTATAACACCAGCAGAGTCAGAGAAATTAATCAACCAACTAGAATTAAACCCTTCTTTTATATGGAAGCTTGATATACAAAACAATGATAGTGACCGATCAACAAAGGGAAGAAATATTTAAAAATAAAACTAAAAAAAGTGATCATTGGTATAGAAAAATAATGAAATTAGACACTTATAATATGGCGGATTGATAACTGGTGGTCAACTTGTAGCAGTCAGCTGAACTGAAGCAGTATGGTGCTGGGTACAGGAAGCCTGCCTGAGGATTATTGCCAACAAAAGAAAACAAAGAACCAGAGAAGAAGAGGTGCTGTTAGGGAGTTGTTGGTTCTACTGGGGCTGCTTCTTCTCCTGAGGAGCTTGTCATGCTGACTTTCCTGATGTGAACTTGACTGTTGCCATCGAAGGAGCTCAGGACCTTGTTTTCACTGGGAATTGTTACAGTTAGCTGTGGGGGAACTCTGGTCCTCACCTTGAGCATGGCTTCCTGGCCCCAAAAGAGAAGATGGTACACTGCTCAGTCTCCTGGAGAACTTTGTCATGTTGGCTCTCCTGATGGGAACTCTGCTTTCACTGGAGGAGCTTATAACCTCTGTTGCTGACAATGACTATGGTCCTTTTCGGAGGAGCTTTGATCTTTACTTTGAGTATTACTTCCTGGCTCCAGAGGAGATCCTACATCCTGCTGGCATAGATCTTTCACTCTGCTGGCACAGACTTCCTAGCTTCCACCATTGAACTTGGGGCTTTCCCACACAGACCCATCAAACAGGCTGTGGTCTCATGGCCTCCAGCTGGACTCCCTGGGGCATTGTTATGGGTTGTAGGTCTTCAGCTGGACTCATGCAGGATATTACCGTGGCCCTCAGATGGATTCTTTGGTCTTCCGTATGTGGACTGACTTCCTGCACTCTTTCTGTTGTACCTCTTTGGGTTACTATAAAATAATCTTATAAATTATGAGTTTTGAATTGTTTCCCCCTTGCAAACTCTGACTACAATATAGGCTATTTGTAAAAGAATAATGGTAGTCAGTAAAACCCAATGCAAAAGCAAAACTTTAAACTGAATTTTCTTGTCCTTATAATGGACTTGTTTAACAAGATATAAAAATCACTTATCATAAAATGCTGGTAAATTTAACTAAAGTAAGAACTTCCTTCATCGAAAGATCATCTCTCCCTCTAGCTTTTACTAGGTAGTTTAGAGACTGGCTCTGAAGTATTCCCTTAGAACTGGTGAGGCTTGCATGACAAATGAGAGCACAACAGTGGTCCTGAGATTTTTGGTAGTCTACCTAGAGGCTCACTCTCTTCACTACTTGCACAAACACTAATTGATCATAATATGGCCTATATGTTGTAGCAATTAGAAAAGTTTAGACATCAGTGAGTGACTCAGCAGCTCTACATTCTAGGATCTAGAGGAATCCTAGGACAGCTGTTTACTCTCTAAGATATTGTTATGGTTGATATGTTGTGTCAACCTGAGAAGTTTAGAAGTTTCATTAAATGGCTCAGCAGGGGGACAGGTCCTCACTTTGTAAAGATCCTGTGCAAGAGGAGGGTAGGGATGGTGTGAGTACTGCACCTTCCTATGGCAGGTAATGTGCTTAAATACAAGACAGGAACAGAGGCTTCTTCTGTCCCCTTTCTGCACTCCTTGCTTTTGCTCGCTTCTGCTGCCATGAACTGTTGCTGCTCTGTCACACCACCCTGCCTTGGAGCCAGCTGAGAATGGACTGAAACCTCTACAAACTGTGAGCTAAATAAACCTTTCCTTCCTTAATTTTGGGCATTGGAATTTTGTCTCAGAAATGAGAAAAATAAGACAGATCACTATAAGGACCTGATCTTTCAGCTTTTTCCAATAGACATAGTAAGTGTTCAACCCAGGGGACATAAGCCCACAGTTCCAAATACCTAGATGATTGCAGAAAATTATTATCAGCAACTCAGAAACATTTGCATCTATTATAAGTAAGCTTATGGTTATATAAATAAAATTAAATACATAATTCATAAAATGCCAATTAACTTTTTATGCTGAGTATTTTATTATGTCTAGCTTTTCATGTTACATTTTCAAAGATAATAGTAACTACACTGTATATTGTTTAGTATATAACTTAATTTATATATATTAATTTATTGAATATTTCTAACAATTTATATTAGATCGCATTACTATTATCCAGCAGATTAGAAATATTAACAGATTAAGAATTGTGATCCCCAAGCCACTAAGGATTCGAGACTTGAACCCAACACTGTCCAGCTCTCAAGTTCAGTTTTGAATTACTTCTTTTATCTTATGAGATAGACTTTGGTACTATCCTACGGGTCCCAGTTAACTAACTCTAAGACATATCTAAAATATGCCTGACTAGGGCCGGCGGTATAGCTCAGCAGACTAAGCGCTTGCTTAGGTAAGCGCAGGGACCAGTGTTCGATCCTTGGTTCCCCAAGCCGCGCCGGCCCCGCCTTCGGGTGCGCTGAGCCGGCAATGCAATCCAGGCGTGGTGGCGCACGCCTGTAATCCCAGCACATGGGAGGCAAAAAGCAGGAAGATCACTATGAATGTGGGCTGCATGCATAGTGAGACCCTGCACCAAAAAAATAGAAAAAAAGATAAAATATGCCTGACTAACTAATTATTTCTCAAATTCCACAGCCTTAAACTCAAGAAAATTCTTAGATTAAAGTGGGGCTGCCAGAAGGCTGAGAATTGTTAGGCCCGGGTCCGCTCTGGGATGAAACACTGAGCTATTATATGATGTCCATTTATACATCAGGAACAAAACTGGGGAGGCATACTGGCCTTGCAAGGAGTCCTGATCCACACTCAGATTAGGCCCTCTGCAGAGCTCCTCCAGTCTCAGGGATCTTACAAGAAGGTGAGCTTCTGCAAGCCTGAAGACATTCATGTGCTCAGATCTTTATGTGAAGAGGCTTTCTGGGTGGATTTCTATCTCACATTGGACAACATCTGTGGCCACTATGCCATACAGCCTAGCCATGAGAACCTCCTTCTGTATTCTTCCAGTGAAGGAATTTCAAGTGTTTACCCAAGTGATATGTGCATGGTTCCTCAGTCAAAATAAGCTACTAAGTAAATTTGTCAGAATAATCATGTTTCTCTCCTCTTCCTTTTTGACTTCATACAGTAAATACTTTGAGGGAAAAAAAGTGTTGAGTGAAAAATGGTTTTCTTTTTAAAGAAAAGCATTTCTAAACTAAAAGTCAATGAGCAAACAAAAGAAGAGAAGGCTTCTGCGACTTTTTTTTTTTTAAAAATGGCATCAAACAATCCAGAAAAAATCCCATAGTCAATGTCAAGGGACTATCCATGTCACATATAAGCCTGTATGAAGTAGGAAAGTAATATGTTTAAAATTCAATGGCATGGGCTGGGGATATATCTCAGTGGCACAGAGCCTACCTGGCAAGCATGAGTCCCTGAGTTTGATTCCTGGTACCAAAAGATATTATTTTTTTTAAATTCAGTACCACATTTACATAAAGTAGACATCAGTGATGCATGAAGTCACAGATATTAACAAAACAGTTTCTAAAAATACTTACTGTAGACTGTGTTTGTGCCACATATTCATCCTCCATTTTACTTAGTCGTATATTTGTATCTTCAAGTAATTCTTGAATATTTTCAGTGTGTTGCTTTTGAAGCTCAAATTTTTCCTTTTCCATTTCTGCTACAGCATTGTGGAGCTATACAACGAAATGACATTTTTCACTACTATGAAAAGACATGCAATTTAGAAAAAAAAATTATATATATATAATATATAACAACACAGTCCAGCATTCTACAGCCATAGTGAGTTATTCAAAGAAATTGTCGAGCATAGCCATTTACAGCTCAGCTTAATATTAGGGCCTCACAATGTATATTTCATTTTTATACTTTTCTGCTGGACGGTTAAGACCTAGAGATAGATCAAGATTTATATACCAACACATGAACTTTATATTTCCTATGTGGTCAGTGAAGTCCTCTCAGGGTTTATCTTGTAGTCCTGTACATTATTCTGTAGTTCCTTTGTGTCATCCATGTGGATGAGTCACGGCCAATGCTTGACCAGTTTGCTCTCTGTGAGAGCTTGAGAGAAAGTTTTCTCTTCATGTGACTCTCCCCAGGCACACTCAGGTACTTCTAATACATGTTATCTCACGATCTATATTACTTAGCTGATTTACATAATATTTCTTTCCTACAATATTGTTAAAAATGCTTGCTTCTTTCCTACCTAAGCCTCTAGCACAAAACTACTTTTACCCATTCATTATATATACAATGATACAAAGATCATATTTATAAATCAGAGAATGAGTAAGATAACTAGTAACTGTATATTATGCACAAAATATAGATATGTTTGCTGATAAAAATTATTGTACATACCCTGTATAAAGGATGAAGCTTTAAACTATCTGTGTCAACTAAGCTAAAGAAAACAAAGGCAAATACAGGGGGCCCAGACATGGTTCAATGGACAGCTTCTGGGAGGGCTGGAAAGTCTCTCAGCCATGTGGTTATTCCTTTATTCATCCAACTGGGAAGGTAATTCCAACTCTTGTTGCTTAATACAGCACACCTGACTAGAGGGGACCATGAATCCAAAACAGTCTGCATGATGTATTGGACTCACTACCCATGAACAGGGAAGAGAGAAAAAGAGATGACTTGGCCAGTCTAGTAAGACACTGGAGAAACAGAGAAGACTGAGAAATTACAGGAATTAGTTCCAGAATGTAAACAATAATTATATTATCAGTACTAGTGAAGAGTCTGGGGAACTTTTACTCTAGTTTCAAGTTGAACATGAACAGTGAGGATGGCTCAGCAATAAAAGATCCATGGGTTCACAAATTTAATGTATATAGCTCCAAATTCCTTGACATAATTCATTTGTATTTGTTCTGAAATATACATTTTAAATTAGTATTGAAAAGTGAATGCTGTACATGATATTATATTTACAGATATTATTTTAGCAGATATCTCTTATCAGTGAATTAAGAGTGTAGTTGCTTACTTATCTTATTTTTTATATCAGAATTATATCAAAAATTCAATAATTATTTACCTAGTGGATGACCATAGTACTAAAGCCAACATAATATCCTGTCCAACCACCATTAGTGCAGATCTTGCCTCTCATAGAATTATGTAGAAGCACAGCGTTATCTATCCCAACTGTACTGTCTATACACACACATCATGATTTTTTCTTTCTACAACCCTTCCTTTGTCTACACCTTTCAAAAGTGGGCACTCCATTGACATTCAACTAACTTAGGTGCTTGAACTCGA
>PVKA01038366.1:0-20294 GCA_004027165.1 Ctenomys sociabilis | reverse complement strand
AGGATGTCCTCTATCACCCCTCCTATTCAATGTAGTTTTGGAATCACTAGCTATAACCATTAGACAAGAGGGAGAAATAAAATGATTTATAAGAATAGGTAAAGAAGAAGTTAAATTATCACTAATTTCAGATGACATGATACTTTACTTGGAAGACCCAAAAAACTCCTCCAAGAAGCTACTAGAATTGATACACAAATCCAGTAGCATAGCAGGATACAAAGTCAATACTCAAAACTCAATAGCATTCCTCTACACAGATAACAAACATACTGAGAGGGAAACTATAGAAACAATACATTTTACAATAGCACTGTGGAAAATGAAATACCTTGGAATTCACTTAACCAAGGAAGTCAAAGATCTTTTCATGGAAAATTACAACACCCTAAGAAAAGAGATGGTAGAGGATTTTAGAAAGTGGAAAGATATTCCCTGCTCCTGGATATCTTAACATCGTGAAGATGGCCATACTCCCAAAATTGTTGTATACATTTAATGCAATTCCTATCACACTGGCACCAACATACCTCCCAGATCTAGAGAAATCATTCCTAACATTTATTTGGAAACAGAAAAGACCTAGAATAGCAAAGACAATCCTGGCCAACAAAGACAAGGCAGGAGGCATCACAATTCCTGACTTGAAATTATACTACAAAGCCACTGATATAAAATCAACATGGCATTGGCAACGAAATAGATCTGAGGATCAATGGAATAGATTAGAAGACACAGAGGCCTCTGCAAACACACTCAGCCACCTGATCTTTGACAAAGGGGCCAAACAAGCTTACTGGAAGAAAGATAGCCTCTTTAACAAATGGTGCTGGAAAAACTGGCTTTCTACATGCTGAAAACTAAAACTTGACCCAGCTCATCACCATGCACTAAGTTAAAGTCAAAATGGATTAAAGATCTAAACATTAAAACAAACACTCAATCTTCTGGAAGAGAAAGTAGGAGGAACTCTTGAAGACATAGGTGTAGGCAATGAGTTCATGAACAAACATGTATCCGCACAGGAAACACTTCAAAGGATTTACAACTGGGATCAACTCTTACTGAGAAGTTTTTGCACGTCAAAAGAAAATTTTCAACAAAGTGCAAAAACAACTCACAAATTTCAAAATAAATCTTAACTAATAAGCACTCAGACAAAGGTCTGCTCTCTAGAATTTATAAAGAACTAAGATATATTGGGGCCCTCAAATTTAAAGACCCAGTCCAGAAATGGGCATCTGAGATGAATACTCTTCTCAGAGGATGAAATTAAAGAAGCAAATAGATATATGAAAAAATGCCCCAAATCGCAGCCATCCATGAAATGCAAGTTAAAACAGCACTGAGATACCATCTCATTCCAGAAAGAATGGCTATTATAAAGAAATCAACCAACAACAAATGCTAGAGAGGATGTGGGGAAAAGGGAACACTTCTCCACTGCTGATGGGAATGTAGAGTGGTGCAACCATTGTAGAGATCAGTGTGGAGACTCCTCAAAAGAGTAGGACTGGAAATCCCAATCAAGCCAGCTATCTCCCTACTGGGAATTTTCCCAGAGGAACTGAAAACATCATATCATAATGATATATGTGTACCTATGTTTATAGCAGCACAATTTGTGATAGACAGATCTTGGAAACAACCAAGATGCGCGTCACATGAGGAATGGTTGAAAAAGATGTGATATTTCTATACAATGGCGTATTACCCAGCTATAAAGAATGATAAACTTGAAGCATTTATATTAAAGTGGATGCTACTTGAACATATACTCATAAGTGAAATAAACCAGACACACATGTGCAAATATCATATAGTCTCTCTAGTATAAGAAATAAAAAGAAGAAATACAAATAGAAAAATATAACAACAACTAAAAATAATTTAGTCAGATAGTTAGGGTAAACTGAACTGCCTGTGTCACAGGGTAATAATCAGCTTCTCTTCTGGATGATTACCAACTTAAGTTTGCAGATCAAGAATTTGAAAAATGGAAGGGCTGCAAGGCCAGCCAACATTTTGGCCCTAGCCTTTCAAGGTCAGTGAAGACTCAGGACATAGGAGAACTTGTACTGTAACATCATGGAACTCAGTTGTGCCCCAAATTTTCTGATCAAGGAGATTATGGAGCCACAGAGGAAAGAGATTGATGATCTATAGTGTGCCTGGGGAGAGTCACATGGAGAGAAAACTTTCTGTCAGGCTTTCACTGAGAGCAAACTGGTCGAGCAATGGCCGTGACTCATCTACATGGCCGACACTGACAAAGGATCTACAGAGTGAGGTACAGGGTTACAGGATAAACCCTGAGGGGACTTGACTGACCTCATCAGATACAAAGCTACATTTCTTGTTATATAGGTCTTGCTTTATCTTGGTCTTAACCATCCAGGAGAAAAGTATAAAAATGAGGTATATACTAAGGCCATAATAATAAGCTTAGTTGTAAATGGCTCTAGTCAACAACTTCTTTGGATAACCCACTATTATTGTGGACTGCTGGACTGTGTCGGATTGTTGCACTGAATTCAAGCACCTATAATAATTGAATAACAATAGAATACCCATCTTTGACAGGACTAAACTACGAAACAGGGGGATACAAAGGAAGAACCATTCTGTGTTTGTATACACAGTACAGTTAGGATAAAAATGCAATACTTTTGCATAATTCTATGAGAAGAAAGATTTGCACTAATAGTGTTTGGACAGGATATCCTGTGTGCTTTTTGTACTATGGATAACCACTAGGAAGATAATAATGTACAATGTATTAATTATTGAAACTGTACTATAATTCAGCTTTGAAAAAAAGATAGGTATATAGCTACATTCTCTTAATTCATTGAATAGAGGCATCTGCTCTAATAGTGTTTGTAGATAAAGTATCATGTATACATCTTGTACAACAAAAAGCCAGTACAAAAACAATGTGCACCCACTGGGCATGGTGGCACATGCCTGTAATCCCAGCACTCGGGAAGCTGAGGCAGGAGGATTGTTGTGAGTTCAAGACCAGCCTGAGCTACAAAGTGAGCTTAAGGCCAGCCTGGATAGTGGGACCCTGTCTCAAAAAGACAAAAGAAGCAATGTGCAATGTATTAATTGTTGAATCTGTTGTACTAATTTGATTTGAAAGTGTCTCGTTGCCATTTGTTCTTCAATAAAATAAAATAAATGTAAAAAAAAATGATAGATCACTTTTACTGTGTCTTCTGGGATCACTGAATACTCAAGTTTTGTCCAATTTTGTAAACCAATCTCTTACACAAACTTTTAAGAAAAAGCTTTAAATTTTTTTTAAAAAAACCTTTCATTTATTTATTTGGTACAGGGTCTCGCTATGCAACTCAAGCTCATAGTGATCCTCCTGTCTCTGCCTCCCCAGTGCTAGAGGAGGGTGCACCAACACACCTGGTCTCCATGGCCTGCACAGTGCACCTGGCTGGCACAGCATGCAGTACTAGAGATTGAACTTGGGACCTTGTGCTTGCCAGGCAGGAGCTTAGACCACTGAGCTATCTACCTAGCCCAGAAAAAGCTTTATTTTAATTAATTAATTTATTTATTTGCTTGTTTGTTTTGGTGGAACCAGGGATTAAACTCAGGCCCTTGCACTTGTCAAAAAAAAGCCTTATTAAGGCATAATTTACCTGTTCCAAAATTCAGTAGCAGTAGTGTACATTTTTCAGTGTGCAATTCTATGACTTTCTGTAGTGGAAGTCCAGAGTGTGTATGTAGTGATGTTTCATGTTTTCAACTCCTATTTTTTAATGATTCTTGTCTTTGTCATCACATCTTGTTATAAAGTTTGTTCAGGGCAGGGAAGATAGTTCAGTGGACTAAAGCGTCTGATTAGGCAAGCTTAGGCAAGCGCAGGGACCTCAGTTTGATCCCCAGCACCACACGCCATACAAGCCCCACCCCCAGGGTGGGGGCTGCACCAGAGCCCAGGAGTGGTGTCACAGCCCTGTAATCCTAGCACTGAGGAGGCTGAAAGTAGGAGGATCACCGCAAGTCAGAGCTGTGCGGTGAGGACTACAACAATCAAATACATAAAATAAATAAAGTCTGTCCAACTTTTTGCCCAACTTAAAAATGAGCCATTTATTTCTTTATTCTTGAGTTGTGTTCATTATATATTCTGTGTACAAGTCCCTTATCAAATATTTATTTTGTAGATACGTTTCCTGGCCTATAGTTTGTCATTTCATTTCATGAGTGAGTCTTACAAGTTTTCAACTTTACTAAAATCTAACATCAATGTTTTCTTTTTGTGTTATCACTAAGAAATCTTTATCTTACCCTAGTTATGTGTTTCTTCTAGAAGTTTTATTTATATTTATTTAGTTATATTTAGGGCTATGATTATAACAAATTATTTTTTATATACAGAATATTTCATTCTTATAAATGAACTTTTACAAATGTAATAGAGTTTTTCTGCGTGAAAAACATTGGGATTCACTTACTGGCCTTCAGTCAAAGCTAATAGTTTCAACACACAGTTCTTTTTCCACTGAACTTCTTGGGCACCTTTGGTGATTATCAACTGGCCATCTTTGCGTGGGCTTTTTCTAGATGCTGTATTCTATTCCACGGATCAACATGTCAGCTCTTATCCCAGGCTTGACACTTTTGCTTTAAAATAAATTTAAGATCAATTAGTACAAATGTTCCAAATTTGTTCTTTGCGAAACTACTTTCATTATTCTAGATCCTCTGCTTCTCATATAAATGTTACAATCAATTTGTCAGTTCTCTCCAAAAATCCTTTCTGGTGGTTTGAGCAGTATTTTTTTAACTATGAAGACTAATCTGGAGAGAATATAATCTTAGCAATATTGAATTTTCCAAGCTATGAATGTATTATAGATCTCTGTCATTGAAGTCTTTCTTTCATTTCTCTCATCAATGTTTCTTTATTTCTACCACGTAAGTCTTTTTGTTAGATGAGTACCTAAATTTTATATTCTTAATATTATATAAGTAATACTACTTTTGGTTTGAACCCAGGGCCTTTGCACTGAGCTACAACTCCTAGCCATTTTAAATTTTTTGATGTTGAGACAGGTTTCTAAATTGCCTGGGCTGGGCTCAGATTGTCAGTCCTTTTGCCTCCACTTCCTAGATGTGTACCTGGCTTTTAACTCTACTTTAGCATTTTTAATTCCCAATTGTTTGCTGTTGGTGTATAGAAATATAGTGGATTTTTGAATATTGTTCTTGTATCCTGTGACCTGCCTAACCTCACTTATTTAATTCTAGTGGATATTGAAGGAAAGGACCAACATTTTTTGAACTAATGATATCCTGTTTTGTCAAAGCACAGCTGTGATCTTGGGGGTAGAGCTCTGCTTTTCTTTTCCGCTGGTCCCTCAAATGCCTGGTGACATAGTGACAGAGATTTCTGGAAGCCTTACAATGACTACAAAGTATCTTTCATCTCTTATAGCTCCTTCTCCTAAGTGTATAAAATAACCCAAAGGGCCTGCTTTTCTGGCTTTTATTGATCATCATTGGGTCTCCAGAGTTGAGTAGTTGAGTAACAGGGATTCCTAAGATTTATGAATTAGGGACTAGAGCAGGAATATTGCACGTGTGTGTGTGTGTGTGTGTGTGTGTGCACGCGCGCGCTTGTGCCCGCATGTGTGTGTGCCCTGTGAGCTGTGTGAATCTGGAGTCTCTGAGGTGGAGATGGGAAGGGGTGGTGTCTAACAGGCAGAAAACAGGTGTAGGGGCAGCACTTAGGGGGAGCCTCGAAGGAATGACCTAAGAGCTACTGGGGTGTCCCGGTTATCAGTGCAGGACAGTAACCCTCATTTTGGTGTTTCCCAAACAGATTTTCTTCTCAGGAAAAATCCCACCAGTGATTCATGTGGGAAACTGTTTGGACCTCCTCCCCCTCTCCTACCTTGAGTTTGAACACATCCATCCCTGTACTGACAGCCCAGAGAAAATGCAAAGCAAAGATACATGTTTACACAGCTTTGTTTAATCCAGCATTCCCCAAACTCATTTGACCATGGAACCCTTCTTTAATATAAAAACCTCCTAATATCCAAAAAGCTCTTTAGCTTATCCCCTGCAAAACACACTCAGGGAAATATTGCTATGAAGAATTCTGCAATCTCTTTCTCCCCTTCAATAGCAGAACAACCCTTGTCTAAGGAGCAAGCTGATTGCTTCAAAATGCTCTGAGCAAGGGAATGTGCTTGGAATTCAGACAGGGACAGGGCGGTGCTGCAGAGGTCTTGATTTTACGTCCTTCCCAAAATAGAGCCCAGAACTAAAGCCAAGAAAATGGCCCTTCCCACAGAGGCTGGCACCTCTTGGCCTTTCTCAAGCCCCTCCTTCGCAAGTTCTTGCTTTCCTCTGAGTTGCCACATACCTGCACCTTCAGACTGTAAAAATTGTCTTGCTTCATTTTTTTACAAGAGGCATTAGGCAAGTTGCTTGTGCCCTTTGTGTAGTCATCAGGGAAATGTGCCAGGAAATAAATATGTGTCATTCAGAGAAAAACAACTTTCTAATGATGGACAGCATACCCTTAACCTAGCAATAAAATAAGCTACATGGCGATTTTTAGCATGAGGCAGCCGTGTTGTGACACCTCGTATTTGAGACAACAGAGTACAACAGGACTTGTGTTGGCGCTGCATGCAAACTTGTGGTTTTCACCCCAGGTGCAGCTAGAAACCAGCCTGTTTCTGTAATTAAAAGTATAAATGCTTCAAGCTGAATACATCCTATTAGTTAGATTTTAGGAAACAAAAATTTAATTTATTCACATTCGATATGGTCTGTAAATGCCACCATTATATGCCTTCCACTGGCCTTTGATTAGCTATGGATTAATAAAACTTTTATACCTCCTTTGTCAGCCTCATTGTGAACTCTGTTTTTGCATACTGTTACTATTAAATAAATGAATTAGTGTCCAGAAATGTGTCATGCATATTACCTAGCAGCAGGGAGCATAATACAGTGGTCAGCTCCCCAGGAGCGCTATAAATCCTAATGCGCTCGGTAACCTGCTCACGTGGACCTATTAAAAGCATGGTGATTTAGTGGAGCAGTATTTGTGCTTAACAATGGAATTTTAGTTAATTCAAAACAATGTAAATCATCTACAATTACAGTATTTGAATATTCGCAATTGCTTCCCAAGAACATGTACCAGTACTAAGCCCAAAGAAACAAAATTATATATATATATATATATATATATATATATATATATATATATATATATATATTGCATTGCATTGCATTGCATCGCATTGCATCGCATTGCATCGCATTGAGTTGCCTGCTTGCTGTTGCATTCAGGCATGTTTGGGGAGCCCACGTTAAAGGTAACCCCATCTTGAAGAACAGTGTTTGTCCAGCACCGTCAGCCAAGCTTCTGCCACAGCAATTTTGGGCACCTGAAGGATGGGGAGAGGGATGGGAGCAGCCTGGGTGCTGTGGCGGGGGCTCAGTTGAGTGCTCTAGGCTGCAGGCCGCCCAGTGGCAGGGCCCATCAGGACAGCAAAGGGTTCCAGGCACACAGGGACCCAGCCCCGTGCCGCCATCCCTAGTCTGCCCCGTGATGTGAAATGGCAGAGGCACTAAGGGCACAAGATACATTTTATTGAGGTACAATGCCCAACTTTCCCAAGCTTCAAAACAGTCAGACATAGGTCAATTTTTATTCTAGAGAAAATGCTCTGGGGTACACTTATTTCACATTTTGCCAGTGGGCAAAATCCACCTCATAACACAATTGTAAGTTTGTACATATAACTATAATTCTGTGTATATAATTATAATGTCATGCATATAATTACAACTCTGTTCCAGTGATGAACAGAGTCAGTGGCTTCGTAATCTTGCAAGCCTGGATTCCAAATTTGACAGCTGTGTGCCCTTGGGTGAACCCCAATGTGCCCATCTGTAAGGGAGATGCAGATTTTCATGCAGTCATGCTGCTCTCTGGCAATCCCAGGTAGATCAAGTGAAGTCATGTGCACTGACTGCTGTATCCACAGAGCAGTGACTGCTGTCCTTCCTGCTGATCCCCTGGGTGATCACAAGTTGCACTGAGTCGTCATGCTCTGGGCTAGAGCTTTTTATATTGGTCAAGTAGAAGGGCTAGGGTAGAGCTCAGTAGCACGGCGCCCACCTGGCAGGCACAAGGTCAGGGGTTAGATTCTTGGTACCAAAAACAGCAAGCAACAACAACAACAAAGAGAAAACTCCTGTATTGGCCAAGTAGGTTGTTTCTTGTTCCTATTTCATATAACAACCACAATTTCCTATTAGTGCTCGCTCTCTCTGTCTCTCTGTCTCTCTCTCTCCTCATCTCTCCCTTCACTGACCACTCATCTATTCATCTGCCCCTGCATCCAGTTGCTCATCCTCTGCTCATTCAATTAGAAATATATATATGACAGGAGGATCACTATGAGTCTGATCTGTGTAGTAAGACCCTGTATCCCTGTAGTAAAACACATAAAATTTTTTTAAATAAATATGTATAAAATATATAGTATATTATAGAGAGATGCAAAAAATTAAAATACTACCAAACAGGTCCTATCTGTTTTGCCCTGTCCCAGGTCCCCATTCAGAGGTGCTGCTTTCATACACAGGCATGAGCAGTATGCCCCTCTCAATTAGCAAAATATCCATGACACCACCTTACCTTTCCACTTACTGAAAGCTAAAATTAGACCCATGTCTATCACTGCATACTAAATGACAAACAAAATGGATCACAAATTTAAATATTAAAACAGAAACACTAAATTTACTAGAGGAAAAAGTAAATAGAAATCCTGAAGACATAGAGGATAGAGAGTTCATGAACAAAAAGCAAACTGCATGGTAGATACTGAAAATAAGCAGCAACTGGGATCTCATATTTTTGGCAAGATTCTATATATAAAAGAAACCACCAATGGAGTTAAAAAAAAAAACCATGAATTGGGAAAAAATTAGCTGACTGTCCCAGAACAAAGACCTTATATCTAGAAAATATAAAGCATTTAAAAAATATTTTTATAAAGCATTTTTTTAAAATCAGGCTGGAAAATTCAAAGACCCAATTTTTAAAAATGGGCTTCTGAAATGAATATATACCTCTCAGATGAAGAAATATACATGGCAAATAAATATATAAAAAAAATTCAGCATCACTGGTCATTTGAGAAATGCAAATTAAAACAACACTGAGATTCCATCTCTCCCCAGAGACAATGGCTGTCATAAAGAAGTCAACCAATAACAAAATCTGAGGAGCTGTAAGGGAAAAAACCCTTCTCCACTGTTGGTGGGAATGCAGAATGGTACAACCACTATAGAAGTTAGTTTGGAGATTCCTGAAAAAACTAGACTGGAGGTCCCATTCAACCTAGTTATTCCCCTCCTAGGTATTTTTCCAAAAGAACTGAAAAGATCATACTATAGAGATATATGTGCACCCATGTCTATAACAGTACAATTTGTAATAGCTAAATCTTGGAAGCAACCCAAATGCCCATCAACTGAGGAATGGATAAAGAGGATGTGGTACTTTTTACACAAGGAAGGACTACCCCAGCTATAAACAAAGACAAATTCAAGGATTTTTATAGGTAAAATGAATGCAACTAGAGACTATACTCACAAGTGAAATAAATCAGGCCCACATGTGTAAACATCATAGTGTATCCCTAGTGTAAGAACCTAAAAGAGTAAATAGAAAATAGGACCTGAAAGTTACAATGGATACTGTGAAAGGGAAAGAAGCTGTTCAAAGGGAAGAAACAACTGAGATGAAAGAAAGAGGAAAAGGAAGGAAGGGGAGGAGGAAAGAAGGGAGAGAGGGAGAGAGGGAGGGAGGGAGGGAGAGAGGGAGGGAGGGAGGGAAAAGATATATGTATGTACATAGGATGGCTTGGATAATTATACTGTTAATGTCTGCTGGTCTACTGAAAGGAGTAATCAATGCTTAAACTTTTCTCTCTCCTTTTTAATTTCTATAATTTTGACCAATTCTGCATGCTTATATCTGGTAATCTGAATAACTAATTTGAAAACAACAATATGCAATATAATGACCATTGTTAAAGCCCTATCATTTTAGTGAAATTCTATATGATTTCTATTTTTTTTTTTTACTATTTTTGTATTCTGAAGGAGGATAAGAAGGAGCCTGAGGAGGAGGAGGAGAAAGAGGAGGAGGAGGAAGAGAAGGAGAAAAAGGAAGAGGAAGAAGAGGAGGACAAGGAGAAAGACAGGGAGGAGGAGACTGCAGTCACACCGCTCGGTGTCTAAATGGTCAGCACCATATCCTGGCAAACACCATCAGTGTCCTTTCTCTGAACGGCTGTGTAGTGCTGTGTAGCGCTGGTGCACCTCAGCGTGCCCGCCTGATATCATCCTAGTGGGCCCCTCAGTTGTCTTTGATCCTTTGCTGTTTTATTCACCATTGCACAGAACAACCTTATAGGTACTTTTTCTGTACACAAACATAGCAGCCAGCCATCCTGATAACTACAAGGCAGATTCCTACAAAGAGATTTTTCTGGATCAGAATTTTAGAGGATTTGCCCAAGTGTGCTTGCACAAGATTGGCCTAACACACCCACCGTCCAAATCATGGGAAGATACTCTCACTGCTTTGTGTTGATTTTTCACTTAGAGTCCCCAAAATAGTCTGAAACTCTGTACAATCTCCTGAGCAGATTAATTTGCTTCTTTCCAGTTTATAGGTCATTGGGGCATAGTTTCCAGAGCTAAGAAAGCATGACGGCTCCACATTAAAGAACCGTACACTTCTAGAAATGCAGATGTCCGTGAGGCAGCTTGGTTGAGTAGAAGAAACCCAGATGCCACCTAGGCATCCGGTGGCAGGCAGAGAGAGGGCGGCTTCTCCGGAGGTGGGCTGGGTTTCCCTCATGCCGCCCTGCTGCTCCCAGGTGGGGGATCCCTCAGCTATAGGCACAGAGGGAGTCACTAAGCGCAGCCACTCTCAGAAAGGAGCTGCCATAAGGGGGGAAGGTGGTGAGCTGGGGGCAGCTGATGTCCCTGTGCTGCCACTTGTGGTAGCCTCATTGCCTGGGCCTTTGTGGGAGCTGCAGAACCTCCGAGCCCCAGCTTCTCAGCCAGGTCTTGGAGGCAGCATCTGCTCCTCGTACTTGGAGGATGAGCTGCTGTGTCTAGAACACAGCCATCCCCAGTGTTTCCTGTTCTAATCAGTCACTCGCACATGTAGGTACTTTTACATCCCAGTAGTATGATCTCAGAGCCATTGTTTATTCTACTTTTGTAGAATTCTAAAATGCTGTTTTTTAAAAAAATAAAATAAAAATATAGACTAAGAAGCAAAGGTACCCAAACAGTCCAACCCTCTTGATTAACGGTGGGAGCATATGGAAAAAATTATGATTTATTTTTAATACTGTCAACAAACTATTTCTCAGAATGCACATTTTGCTTAAGAATAGCCAATACCCAGGAGCCAGCACCAATATTTTAGTGAAGGAAAATCAATAGGAAATTTCCATTTGCCCTTTGTTGATGGGTCAGGGTGAGGATAGAGGAACCTTGGTGTCACCATTTGTAGTGACATTCAGATCGCCTGGCTGTCACACAGTCCCACCCAATACTTACCATGAGCACACGTGTGGGCAGGTTGGGCAGTGAGGGTCCCATCAGAGAAGAGAGGGCAGTCAGGTGTGAGGAGCAGCGCTTCTGGCCAGCCTCTTGCCTCGTCCTATGCCACTCAACCTTCAGCACCCGTGCAGGCACCAATAAAATAATGATGAGCTGCACTCTTCTACTGACAGGTTCATAGCTACCTCTCTCTAATATGGAGAATATGATTCCTGCCACTTGCTCTGCTCAGCTCCTGGAGGCAGGAACTGGACCATCATCTCCCCTGCCCCCCCCCATGGTGATGCGGCACATGGTCTCGGGGAAGGGACATGCTCCGCCTAAGCTCACACAGGCAGTCGGAGAAAGAGCTGAGGCTGGGACTCTGCCTCTCTTTCACTCCAGCTCCATCCTCTTCTGTGGGGACACCTCTCAGGGAACCTGTGGAGGGAGGTTACTGGCCACCACAGACTGTGTGGGATGGGGTCGTGAGCGAGAACTATGGAGACTCGGCTCTGCGCAGAGATGACTTCCGGTGGCTTGTGCTGACTGGCGGAAGCTCACGGGCAGCCCTGCCATGGTCCGCAGGGGCACTGGATAGAGAAAACAGGGGGGCTTGCCCACCCTTGCTCTGCTTAAACAAGGCCTGGTGACCGTTTCTGTTGCATTTTAAGATGAGTTTCCTGGATATTTCTTGACATTGCAAGCATATCCATAAACAATTATTAAAAATTATGAAAGTACTGTTTTATGTTTCAGATTGGAAAAGATTATTGGAATACATTGGAAATTAATGTATATGTATATAGACCTGTGAATATTTGCATACATTTGAATACACCCATCTGTATGTATGCTATACACACACAACAGCTTTGGTGTTTTCATTGTTAGATTTTAGAGTTCCTTAGATAGAAGGACTATGGATGTATGCCAGAGCTTAAATATAAAGTACCATGAAGTTAAGGGAGTGCTTTACCTTTGTGAAAAGAAAAAAAGAATGAGTCTGCCCTTTATTCATGAAAACAACTTAGTCATTCACCAAGTGTCTTACTAAATTCAGTAGTTCCAGGTCCTAGGGAGCATTTCAAATAATTCTGCTTTATTTTATAATCAGAGCATGGACTGAAAGATGTATGATGTCTCAGGTAGCAGCATAAAATTGATTCCTGAAGGGTTCACCCCAAACGCTTGGACATCTAAGGAAAGAACATAAAAATCATTTGTTATCTGACTGACTGCTTTTACCATTCATTTTCTTTCTCTAGCTTTGTACCTGTGGGCCCCTTAACCCAAGAAACTTGAGGAGGAGCCAGAAGAGTGAGGCACACACTCCACACCGGCTCAGGGGAAGAGAGAAACAGAGGCGGCTTAGTCATGTTCTAAGAACTTAAAGTCTCGGAGGAAGGACTGGAAGGAGAACTCTTGGTCACTAGGACCCTAGAGAATTTCACCCTTCCCCAAGGCAATAAATGATGAACAGACCTTGAAGCACCCCAAAGTACCCCAGCGGGTGTGCTCCCTCACTTCTCGACCTCTCTGTGCTCACTCCCAGGCCTCACCCCTGTGCATCTCCAGTCCCAGTTCCCTGGGGTGCACACAGAGCACTTCCCACCCCAGGTCCCTCCCCACCATTCCTATTTTGGCATTTGTCCCCTTTTGTTACCTGGACCAGACATCTAAGAGCTCTTCTCTCCTTCCTCCCCCTCATCCCAAACTGCTTTGCTACCCCCACAAGCCAGATCTCTCTCAAACATCCCCACTTTTCCCCATAACCTTATCATGGCTGTGTCTAGCTGTCCCTGAAGCCTCACTTGGACATAGGTGGGACTCTTTGGAGGTGAGGGATCTGGAGCACGAGATCCTGGGATCAAGGGAGCGATGCTGGGGTTGACTCAGGCTTGCTGCCAGGGCTCAGGCTCCCACACCCTGGGGTAGGATATGGGCTAACACAGAGAGAGGGTCACTGCTTGTCACTTGCTGCTTGCTGCTCGGCTCATTCACCATTGTGCAGCCTTCTGCTCACCACAGACTGTTTCTCCCTGTCAGGCCTCTGCCTCAGAGACAGCCGACTATGAGCTGAAACGCTGCAGACTGTGAACCAAATAAGCCTTCCCTCCCTTCACTTTGGGTGTCAGGAATTTTGTCTCAGCAATTAGAAAGAGTGAGACACTAGGTTCCAACTCAGAGCCCAGCCTCAGAGCACAACTACGGCCAGAGCTCACTCGCTAACCTCCAGCCTGCCTTCAAGTCCAACAGCTGCCCAAGGGCGTGCAGAACTCTGCTCAGAACTCTATGTAAACTCAACTACCATAGGATTTCTAGTACAAGAAATCCGAAGTGTACTAAAGAGCAAAAGAAGAAAAACTGCTCAAGGGGAAAGAACAACTGGGATGGGGGAAAGGAGGAAAGAAGGAAAAAATAACAAACAACAAAAATAAGACACCGGATGTGGTGGCATGCACATGAAATCCCAGCTCTTGGGAGGCTGTAAATAGTTGGATTACTACAAGTCCGATCTAATAGTGAGACCCTGAACACCCTGTAGACCCTTCCCTAAAAATAAAAAAAAAAAATACACAAGATAGCTAAGATAATTATACTACTAATTTCTATTAGCTCGTTGAAAGGAACAGTTAGTGCTTATATTGTTTGATTAATATTGCACTCCTATATCTTGTAGTCTGAGCAACTACTTTGAAGATTACCATACGCAATGTAACAACCATTGTGAATTTCCTATCACCTTGTTTTGAAATTTAGCATCATTTTAATTTTTTTCTCTTTAAATTTTTTAATTAATTTTTTTTTTATTTTTTAGGTTTTTTTTTGTGTGTGTGGAACCAGGGATTGAACTCAGACCCTTGCGCTTGCCAGGGAAGCACTTATTTCACTGAGCCATCTCCTTGGTCCCTTTTTTAATTTTATTGAGAAAGAAATAGCAGTAAGACAGTTTCAAAACAAGTTAGTAGGACAGTTACAATAATTAATATAGTGCATATTGTTGTCTTTGTAGTAGTTATTCATGGTACAAGATGCAGACATGAGAACCTGTCCAAACATAATTAGTACAAATCTTTCTTCTCATTGAACTAAGAGAAAGTAGCTGTATACTTATCCTATTTTGTATATACAGATACATATTTTTTTCACTACAAAATGGTCCTTCATTTTTATCCCCCTTTTTTTCTCACTTTTGTCTGAGATGGGTATTCTCTCTCTTTAAAATTAAAAAAGGAGGCCAACCACATAGCTCAGCAGACTAAAGCCCATCTTAGGCAAAGCACAGAGATGGGGTTGGTCCCTGACACCACATGCTGTGTCAGTCCCCCACTCAGGGTGCTGAGCCCATGAGCAACTCCAGGGGTGGTGGGGCACAGCTGCAATTCCAGTGCTGGGGAGGCTAAGTGTAGGAAGATCACTCCGAGTCCAAGCTGCGTAGTGGGACCCTGTAGGCCCTGTACTAAATACATGAAAATAAGTTAATCAACTTAATTAAATTTTAAAAAGAGAAGAAAGCACACAGGGAGGAAATCTACAAATAGGAGGGCATGAAAGAGACAGGGAGGAAGAGAGAAGAAAACAGAGATGTATCAAGAAATTAAAATATGTGCATGTACCAACTATCTATAGTAAAGTACTCATGAGGTAGCACAAACATGTACTAATAGGCACATCTAAAAAAAAAAAAACAAATAGGAGAGAAGGGGACAAAGAGAGGGGTTTAGATCCTAGAGGTTTCCTACTAGGCAATTGTAGGGCAAAATCTCATATCTACAGTGCGGCCTACAAGGACACACACTCCTCCAACTTTATCTTCCACCCCTTTTCTCTCTTCATCCAGCCCCACTGACTCTTGTTCAGTTTGTCTGTTCACTACACCAGTCAAGGTCCTCCCTCCCTCTGATCTGCACATGTGCAGTGGTGCAAAACAAATAAACAAAGCACTTACACGAACTTGAGAAGCAAAGGAAGAAAGTTCCCAGGAAAAATTTCCATCATTTTCTTCTCAGAAAGTTGTGTTTGTCTTCAAGAAGGAGTCACTGCTGTGTGTGCTCCCTGAAGGGTAGATTTCCCAGGACAACCTCACTTTCCCAACCACGTGGCAGACTTCAGCTCTAGGTCAGAGTCCACACAATGCCAGCTGCCTGAGGCCACCTGAACTTGCTGTTCTTGGTCTCAAGCCCGAGGATAGCACTGATCTGCATGACCGCATGGAGGCTCCCTCCAGCTCCACCCTTCAGGCCAAGTCCCACTTCAGTGACGGAATGGAGGACCCAGAGTAGCTACCCCCAAATCCCTAGTCTTCAGGAAACGCTTCCCTTAACATCTATCGAATCCACTCACCGAACTCCTACCCAGCTTATGCCATGTGCTAGGAATTCTGTTCTCATGTACAATACAGCCACGCAGCAATTCTGCCATACCCCAGTTCTTGGCCCCAGAACTGTGTGAACAACTGAATAAGTTAGGAGTACGTTCACTTAGCCATGTGTACAACAGGGACCCCAAGCTGGGCCAGGGAGACACCACCAGGGGCCAGGAAGCCTTGAAATTTGCGAACGTCTTTCTTCCAAGACTATGACCCATAATGCCACCTAACTCCCTCACTGTCTTACATCCATGTGTCTCACTGGGAATTTGGGAGGTCCGATGCTGATGACGCTCAGTCCTGAGACCATGTCCCTGGGCTGTCAGGTTGCACACTGCTGTGGTGACACTCCCGGACATGTGCAGTGTGTCCCTCGGAGCTCTTGACGATGTGCAGAAGGCCACTCAGCCAAGCACAGGGCAGCTGAGGTGAGCGAGTGTTGGGGCAGAGGTCAGGCCCCCTCAACTTGTCCTGCAGCACTCCTGTGTGCATGCATCAGTGCCCCGCCCCCTCCTGAGGTGCTGCATGGCTGGCACTCACCCTGTGGCTCCTCAGATCTCAGTGGACCTGAGCCCGCTGCCTACTGCGGCTGACTGGCTCATGAATGCACCTTCTGCTGGCCTTTCTCTTTCCAGGCTCTCCTCCCAAACAAATTGTCCATACCAGGTGCTCGGTATAGAACTTGCTGCTAACGGGAAATTAATTAATGAAAATTAATTTGTAATTAATTGCTTCACCGACTGCAACCACACAACACAAAACAACTCAGCATCTGCTAGAGTTGAGCATCTGCTAGACTCAGGGAAAACTACATACACAAGATCAATGTGATTCCTACCACCAGCGGATGTGTAACATGTCACATAAACCACCTTTCCTAGGCCTGAGGTGCTGACTGACAGGATCTGATTAAGGACTTCCATTATTTTTTCCCTTCTTTAGCCTGCATGTGGCTTCTGTGGGAAAATCTGACCCAGTGGGCTACGTGGCTACACAACTTAGGCCTGAGGCAAAATCAGACTTGGATCCTGGCGTAACGCATAACAGAAACTCAGTTCAATCTGGTGTCAGGCCCGGTGCCTTCCAAATCTCAGTGATGCTGTCTGGTTCAGTGTGTCTGTCTCCCTTTCTGGAGTCTGGGCCTTTGGATTGGGCTGTGCACCTGAGCGAGCAAAGTGGCACTCAGCTGGTCTTGGCGTCCCCAGGCCTTGATTTCACGACCCACAAGGAAAGTTCAACCTTTCCCTTAGCATCCACACAGAGAGGTGCCCTGGAGACAACCTAGTGCTGCTTGGATTGAGTGCTCTCCCAAGAGGCCATCACGGTAGCTGAGAGAGTGGGGAAGGTGCGCGTGGCTGAGTCTGGCCTGCTCTTGGCTGGCAGGGATGAGTCCCACCAGTAACACAGGGGCTCTGTGACTGGGAGCAAAGCTCAGGATAGCTACAGAAGACGGGCATGATATTCCTACAGAAGGCTAGCACAGGCCTTCATAACTCCCAAGGCCACCGCGAGAAGCATTTCCTTTTCCTTCAGAGTAGAGGAGTAGGAAAATGAAATTCTTGGGTGGGAAGGGCCGTCTGCTTATGGGGACTTACCCAGAGCAGCCATGAGTGTCAGGTCACTGAGAGCTCTGGAGACTGCTTGAGGGATTGTACAGCCCAGCTGGGCCCTGAGGCCCTGAGGTCCACCTACCTAGGGGCACTGCGGGGTGCATGGCTGTCTGGACCTCACTGCTAAGAACAGCATGGCTGTAGCCACTGGAGAGACAGAAGGAGCAGTGGGTTGCTCCACCAGCAGGGGGGGCCTCTGTTCTTATAGAGAATGGGAAACCTGAGGAGGATGTGGAGGTCAGTCCTCTGAGGGGTTGCCAGGGGCCACTGTAACAGGAAGCCAGCTTGGCCTGGCCTAACATCTCCATCAGAGCAGTGCTGAGCAGCAGGCCTCAGGGCAGTGACCACCAAGCACGGTGTGGCTTCTTCAAGGGGCTGGTTCCAGTGGGTCACCCCCTTACCCCAGGACATGCAAGGCCGAGCTTCTCCTCTCTCTGACCCTGCCACATCCAATTACCCGAAGCCAAAGTTTGCTTTAGGAAGGCAGCATCGACAGCATGTGGCACTTGTCCTTTTCCAGTTCAGAGCTTTCTCATTATAGGCAATGTTATGGTTGATTCGCTGTGTCATCTTGAGGAGTCTAGAAGCTTAACTCAGTGACTCAGCTGTTCTACAATCTAGAGGGTAGAGGACATGCCCCAAGGCAGCCATTTTCACCCTGGAACATAGAGGATCCACCCCAGGGTGGCTGGTTGCCTGGATGGTATGGGGGCGAAATGATGAAGGACTGCTTGCTCTTTCTTCTGAGGAGCCTGAGTCCAGAATGGCATGTCCTGGTTCCCAGAGCAGACTGGCTTCCACCTAGGACTCTTCTGCCTTCTGGCATAGCTTCTTCAGCCTCCTGACACAGTCTTGTACAGACCACTGAGGTGAACTCTAGAGCTCGGACTGAGCCCCTCAGGCTCCAGCGAGCAGACCACGTCTGCGTGCCTCCATCACAAGCACATGCTGTGCTGACCATCACAAGCTAATGTCCTAATTTCTTTTTTTTTTTTTTTGTCTTTTTGAGACAGGGTCTCACTATGCAGTTCAGGCTGGCCTCGAGCTCACTTTGTAGCTCAGGCTGGTCTCGAACTCACAACAATCCTCCTGCCTCAGCCTCCCGAATGCTGGGATTACAGGCATGCGCCACCACGCCCGGCTTCCTAATTTCTTATCATCTGTATAGCTTGTGCCATGTCCGTTTCTCTGGTAAACCCTGACTATTTCATTTAGTTACTTAGTCTTGCATTTCAGCTCTGCAGGGGACTGCCCCTGCGGTGGGTCATCCTGCACTCTCTGGGTGTCTCCGGGCTTTAAGGAGTCACCAGTGGACTCCTGGAGAGCCCTTTCTTCTCTTTCCCCACGTTCCTCTTCTCCTCAGCTTGTAATTAGCCATCTCTCCTCATAGGTTTGAAGGCTGCTTGTTTGAAATTCATCAGTGAGCGGGTCCCCTGAGAATTGCTCTCAATTACAAACTGAGGACTAATTGTGCTGCGATGTCTGCTACTCTAAAATGCCTCTGCAGTAATCGCTTCCCAGATTAACTCTCGCTTCTCACAGACCTTGATTTAGGGCCTTGCAAGGAGCAGAGACCCATAGCAGGCCATGCAGCCGTCAGTGAGGTGTGGAATCACACCTGTTCACAGATGTTATTTTGAAGTTTTCCTTTAAGTTCTGGATTACTGTTGAAATCTAAAGGTAAAATTTGCTTCATAAAAGATGAATATATATTTGTTTTTATGACAAAGTGTTTATTACATAAAATTAAATTTTTACCCTGCTTATTAATAATCTTTTCTCCTGGAAAAAAGAGTTTCTGAAAAGTGGAAGCCACCAACTTGTCCATCCACACACAGCTTTCTCTGTATGGCCATGATTTATTTTCTTATGGGGTGCTCCTTTTTCCCTGGGAGCAAAGGCAGTTGAGGAATGACTTCCCTTCTGAGCGTATCAAGCCATCTCTTGTGTGTTTGTTTGATTACAGATCGAGGCCACTACACTGAGTTGCACCCCCAGCCCATTTTTATTTTGAGATATGGTTCCCACTAAGTTGCCTGCCCTGGGGCTGGGAGCTGGCATTCCTCCTGCCTCAGCCGCCCCGAGTGCCGGGATCACAAGTGTGCACTGCCACAGATAGCTCGGCCTCTTGCATGTTGTGTTTTCATCTGATCATTGCCACAGTGACAATCAGGTGATGAGTGACAAGCTGCAGGGAGCTAGTTAGAAATTAACCTGAGAGGGAGGAGAGATGAAGGCTGTGGCCTCAGGCAGGCAGCCAGGGACCCCTGCCCCAGCAATAACATCTTTAGGACAGTCCATCTAGGAACCAAAGAGGCAATTTGCACATGTTTGACATACGCTTAAGAAGAAAATCTGGACTTCAAGGATATATTTTTTTTTATTTTTTAGCAAAATATGGCTGTGTGATTTTACACAGACATTAAAAAGTAAGTAATATGATGTCTTAGATAAATGTTCTTCTGGCCTTAACCAAATGATAATAATGCAAAGAGCCACCCACTGGCTTCCTCCCAAGATGATAGGTGGGCACAAAGTTCACCTAGTTTGCTATTTCCACCACGGAGCCCGCTGGTCACAGCACAGGCAACGGTGCCTGGCAGACAGTGACCAGATACCAAGGGAGACCCCGCCAGGAGTGGACAAAAGTAATACCAAGCCCCCCAACTTTGCAAGCTGGGCTT
>PVKA01038365.1:0-20290 GCA_004027165.1 Ctenomys sociabilis | reverse complement strand
CTTGGTTTTGGCCTCACAGAAGAGGATGCCAAATAGGTGAAGGCTGTTTTCTTCTTCTTCGTCACCAGCACGCAGCAAAGAGCAGCAGGGTTCTTTTGCTCTGATTCCTTATTGCTGTCCATCCTTAGGAAACTCAGCTCATGTGCTCTTTCACTTACAAACACTCTCCTCAATCCATTAAGCCAGCCCAGCCCGCTGGTCGTCCTAAGTACTGCAGCGCACTCCTCAGGAATCAATGATCTTTGCCACAAGCACCCGAGGTGTGTAACAGCTGGAATACTGCCTTCCCCCCCACCTGTAAAGGCTACAGCTAATGTGATTGATATGACCAGAATACAACTAGAGGATTCAGCAGATGGACACTGACCTGATTTGCACCCGTTGCAAAACCACTACCCAGTGAGGATACATGTTATCGTGGAGAAGGGACCCAGGGTTGAGATACAACATGCTGAACATCTGAGATCCTTAGGAGGTTAGGAAAAGTGTGAGGCTGCATACTCTGAACCAGTTCTGCATCTGTATCAGTGTACAGTGAACTCATCATGGGTGGAGGTGCTCAGAGTGGAAGGGTTTTAAGCTTTGAGCTTGAGACTTCCCCTCAAACCGCTACTTTGTTTTGTCTGAAGCACAATTCGTTTCCCTGCCAAGATTCCGGTTTCCTGCTGTTTTTCATCCGTCCAGCTGCTGCCTGGGTTCTGCTCCCAGTTAGACAAGCCCTCTGACTCTGGCCACCATCACAGCCTGTAGTCCTTCAGATACTCATTCAGGGCCCGCCCCCACACACCTCAGGTAAGTGCTTTGGGCTCTAAGCGTCCTCCTCCTTCAGATGGAGCAAGCCGAGGACACAACATTTCTGACCATCGCATCTGCATCTCTGTGCTGCAGCCCAGATCAGCTCGTCTAGCTTCTCAAGTTAAGCAGACCCATCTTATCTCCACTTCCATTCCCCGTCACTGGCTTGGCTCCAGCTTTCTCTCTTGACCCAGCTATAGGCTTCCATCCTTGGTTTCTATTTGCTTCAAATTAAAATGAGTGCAGTGTGACGATGAGGGACATTCACACGGTGCCAGAAAAGAATCTGCTTCTTGCTGAGCGGTGCTCTCCTAGTCACTTCTGACAAAGACTTGCAGGGATGAGCAGAGAGAACTCATTCATATTAGAACGACACACTATAGAGAAATCACTAGAAATAAAGTGAAGGTGTTTCATTACATAGGACAAGATTTATTAAAACAGGAAAACAAGTGTGCCAGCCAAGCAGTAGTCTCTTGTTCCTCTCTGCTCCTCATCCCAGGTTCCCACCCTTCCCTGTCTTAGAGCACAGGCTGTAACAGGAAAGACCGCAGTACTGAGATGACAGGCAAAACGCTCTTGGGTGCAGAAGCTTTCAGTGAGGAAAAAGAGTGCTGCTGAGTGGCAGTCCCTCCCCAGCTTACCTCCTTGTACTATTATTGGGGGAGGAGGTTACTGGGGGTGGAACCCAGGCCCTCGAGCATGCAAGGCAAGAGCTCTACCACTGAGCCACATCCCGGCCCACCTTGTACTGATTTTGGCATATAAGAAATGTTCCTGTGCCTGACAATGTACCCCTAGGCCAGTTAGGAGAGCGTGTGACGTGTTACCTCCCCTAGCTATATCTACAAACTGAATTGCACAGCAGGCTGCTTAACCAAAACCTAGACCTCTCCTGTGCTCTTTGCCCTGTAGAGCCCATCAATTGCTCTACAACAAACTGAGGGGCAAGGGGCTTACTACAGTTCTTAAACAAGGAGCAATCTGTCGACAGAGATAGATCAGAGAAAAAAACTGACAGCACAGAGGTGGCACACTTTCTCCTAGAAATTTTCTTGCCACCTAGGAACTACTACATATCAAACCCCAATCTTTTTTTTGTAATTGATTTTCGGAAGCTTTGTTTATACAAGTCTTGCTGAGGACACTGCCCCCTTTCTGGGAAATACTGTGCACACTGCATAGATAATCTTCCTCAGCCCAGCTTGAGAAACACCATCACCTGCCTGCTGCCAGCGAGGGGCTGCATGAGGCACGAGGCGCACAGAGGGACTGAACCGGGACGGCCCTCAGGCCCCACACAGTCTAGTCGGAAATGTATGGGAGAGAGACAGCACCCCGAGAACAGAGACAAAGGCCAAGCACAAGCAAGGGGAGAAGCAAGCGGGCTGGAAGACGAGGGCTTAGGGTGGAGGACTGCGACAATTACACCCTTTTTCACCCTTTATTGCCATAAGAAAAGCCCAGTGGTGTAGTTTTACGTGCAGAGGGCAGCACAGACATGGGCACACTGCTTTATACACAGGCATGAGACAGAGGGGTCTGTCAGAGCAAACACCACTGCTGTTAGTTCATGACACTGTGTCCTTTTAATGCCTGGGATATGTCATGAATTTCTGTATAACATTTAAAAGATGTTATTTTTATTTGAAACTCTTTAAAATGTGGGTCTTAACTAAAATTATGAAGGATCGAGATTATCAGATGGCTACTTTGTGCATTAAAACTGGCCTGAGACAAGGTTTCACTGCACAGCTCAGGCTGGTCTGGAACTCGTAGTGACCCTCCTGCCTCAGCCTCCCCAGTGCTGGGATTGCGGGCATGTACCATCATGCCAGTCTCTGGCCCCAATCAGTTTTTAAGCAGAAGGATTTGATAACAACAGGCAAATGATAAAGAAATGCCCTGGGCTTGGTAATCCCAAAAGGCATCTTTTAAAAAAAATTAAAATGTTGCAAAAGATGGAAATGCAGCGCATGACGGTGGGGGCATGAGGGGGATGCCTCCCACCTACAGCAATCCTGCTGGCAGACTCCATGCAGAGTAACCACTCTAAAACTCTGCACTTTAGTTTTTTATTTTTTTGGCCGGCTCGGCCCTCCCTGAAGGTAGGGCTGGCGCAGCATGTGCTGCTGGAATTGAACCACACCCCCTGCAGCTGCCTAAGCTTGCCTAAGCAGGTGCTTTGGACTGCTGAGCTACCTCACTGCATTACCTGCTTTACAGGAGGTGGTTCCGGCTTCCTTACATCAATGCGTGGCAAATCGGGGATCCCAAACTTTTCTTTGTAGAACTGGCGAGTAAACTGATCACAGTCATGAATGAAGAACGTTCTGCCAAGGATAGTGAGCGGCTTCCCCACGATGAAGTCCTTGGCAGTGTACCATTCCAACACCTCCTGGTCAGAGATCTCCAGCACACACTGCGGGAAGTTCTCTAACAATGTGGAGGGAGACAGAGCAGAAGAAGGAGTGAGGAGGGAAGGAGAGACGCAGGGCCAAGATTCTTGGGACCAGGGAAGTGCACGGGGGCTGGGGCAGGGGCACATTCTCACAAGAACACATGGCTATCCACTTCCATCTGTGAACAGGACACATAAACAACACCCCAGACGGTTTGTGTAAAGCCTCTTTCCCATATTCAGCTGGATCTATTAGTAAAACTCATTGAGCTTAGCACAACCAGTGCTTAGAGGAAACCATGGGGATGGGGACGGGCAGACACAAATGACCTTGTACAGGGCCTGAGTCTCAGGTCTGGGAAGGGTCCAAGCCACTCAGTTTGACTTCCCTCCCACTCGGGGTGCAACGATTCTCAGTAACTACTCGTATGCCACAGACAATGCTAAGTACTGGAATTACAAGGACCAATAATATAGACACGATTCTGCCTTCCTGGAGAAAATATTCTATTTGGGAAACACACAGTAAACAGCTCCCTGGGGAATGGTGTCATTTCCACCATGAGCACTGCTATCAGGACAGCATGACCTAGTGCTGGAGGCAGAAGGCAGAGACAGTTAATGAGATGATTACAGCAAGCCGTTCCTGTGGGAACCAACAGATTTTTAGATGAAGAGTCACTCTTCCATGCTCAAAGTAAATCCGGGGTGGCCACAATGTCTTCTGAGAACTAAAGGCGAACATGTTTAAGACTCATCCTGACAGCGTGGCCTTCGTGGAAATCATGCCAGGAAATTCTGGTAGAGTGGGAAAGTCGCAACCAGAAGTCTGAGTGCAGGAGCCTATCACAAGGAGAGTGAAAAGTAGACTTGCATTTTCCTGACTGCTAAGTCAGAAAAACAAGGGAAAGGCTGATTCTGCTATTACGGGAATAAAGACTTGATCCTGGCTGTCTCTACCATGAGGAGGTGCCACCATTTTCCTGTGGTGCACAGGAGAAGCCCCACTGTTTCAGGGACCGGTCGCCCGCACCTGCTGCCTGGCCCTGCCAGTCCCCCGCAGCAGCCAGGAGGGGACGGGCAGCGGCACACAGTCCACCACAGCTTGCGTCTCAGGACGCAGTGCTCTGGGACACTTGTGTGTGCACCCAGCCATAGCCTGTTTGGCTCAGCAATTTTTTCATGTACTACCTACAGTTTAGGGCTTCTGGACCCATGTTTATGAGTGAGATTTACTGTAGCTTTTCATTCCCATGATGCCTTTGGTTTCATTCACCTGTTTTAAGTGACTGAACTAAGTTATTTTTATTTTTCTCTGAAATTGAGTGTTTGGTAAAAACCAATCTATAAAATTTATCTACAGCTGCTTTTTCTCTGTGTGGGGAATTTAAAAACTGAATCTGCTTCTTCAATGGCTACAGACAATGGTTGCCTATTTCTTCTTAAGTAAGCTATTATACAATTTTCTGAAAACTTGCTCATTGCCAAATTTATTGGCAAAAAACTTGTTTTTCTGTTTAAACCCTTTTGTACTTTTAAAATGACTCTTATTTTGTTTTTAATATTTTATAAGTATGTGCCTTGTTGGGAGCGGCCAAAGTTGGAAATGGATCACATGTGTGAGGCACCACCCGGCTTCTGTGCGGGAAGCAGTGAGGCTGCCTCGGTCCTGAGAAAGCATCCTGCCTGGTACAGGTCAGCTACGAGTCACTAGGAAACCTTGGGTCACATGACACTAACTTTGCAAAGGTATAAATAAGCGCCCCACCTGAGCTAGCTCTTGTCTCCTTGTTCTTGCAGTTGCTTCTCAGGACACCAATGAGTCCTACAGTGCCTTGCTTCCCTCACCTCTGGAGAAACTCATCAACAGTTTGTCATTTATTAGTCCTTTCTAAAAAACTACCTTTGGTTTAAATCTCTTTTGTCTTTGATTTCGACTTTATTATTTTTAGGCTTGTTAGGGTTTGTGTCTAGTTGCCCCCCAAACCTCATGCAGTCATGGGGTGGCTTCTAGAGCTGGTGACTAATCCATGATCCAGCACTGGGATTATGGGTGTGAGCGCTGCACCGGCCCTGGTGTGCAGAGCCTGAATGCTACCGGGGAAGGGAGCGAGGCTTGCCTGCCACTGCAGCTACTGCCACTCCTCGCTTCTGCTCTCGCTGTTCTGCTGTTTTCTGCCACTGTGAAAGGCTGCCTTCTGCCCTGGAGCCATCCGGTATGGACTGAGACCTCCACAAATTGGGAGCTAAACCTTTCCTTCTTCCTTAATTCTGGTGTTGGGTATTTTGTCCTAGCCATGAGAGAAAAGTAACTGAGACAAGGATTATTTTATTATTTCCTTCATTTAAATTCCTTTTTTATTTACCTTTTCATTGCTTTTCTAACTTTCAGTGTCTGTGAACTGCGCAACGTTACTGAGCACGTACCGCTTCTGCTTTATTCATCGTTCGCTTCTTCAGCTGGAATTCCAGCTAGAGCCACGGTGTTTCTGCTCTCCACATACCCTAGCCCCCTCCTACAGTGTTCCCTTCTTTCCGATTGAGTCCTACTACATGGCTAGTCTCTGTTTTACCTTCTGTTGACTTTCTTCTACCAGTGATCATGTTTCCACTCTTCAGGATTTCTCTG
Source organism: Ctenomys sociabilis (assembly GCA_004027165.1). Lineage (NCBI taxonomy): Eukaryota > Metazoa > Chordata > Mammalia > Rodentia > Ctenomyidae > Ctenomys > Ctenomys sociabilis. Next base: position 14,465 of record PVKA01038365.1, on the reverse strand, counting down.
GGGCTCTTTCCCAAACCTATTTGGTTAATTTCGATAACTTCTCAGTAATCTGTAACTTTCTCTTTTTGTAAAACATATTGAATATACTTATTTTTATTCTCTATAGTTCAAGTATTTGCACTCTTCACAGCTGTATATGATAGGTTATTTCTCCCACTTGCTGATGGTATTGTTTTTATCGCTATTATAGCAACGTGTGCGAAAGGGGAAAAAGGAGCACGTGGCGCTGATGCTTCTAATTGTGCGGAAATACTGCGCATTAGGGTGTATTTACTGATTTGTGTTTGTGGGAATTTTTTGAAGCCTGGGTTTAAAAAGCAATCCTTCCAGAATGGCTTGCATAGTTTATCTGGCCACTGTGGTATGACTAAGCCAGGTGAGTCAGATCTGAACTTTTCAATTCGGTATTGTAAGAACATACACAGTATATAAATATGTAAGTTCAATCCTGAGCCCAAATGTGAGAATGTTGGGTTTGTGGAAGCTTCTTAGAAGATTTCTTTCTTTCTTTGATACAGAGTCAAGGCTAGAGAGGAAAGCAACTCTTCCACAGAAGGTTCCCCTGCTGATGGCACCCTTCTGAGTGTTCGGCTCCATCAGCAGTCCTGGCTTGGCACCCTTCTGAGTGCTCAGTTCCATGGGCAGTCCTGGCCTGGCACCCTTCTGAGTGCTCAGCTCCATGGGCAGTCCTAGCTTGGCACCCTTCTGAGCGCTCGGCTCCACCAGCAGTCCTGGCTTGGCACCCTGTTCATTCCCACCAGCTTTTTCTCCTGTGTATCTTGTATGGCCTTGTGCAACTCCACCTCTAGTACTTGCGAAATGGTGAGTCCTTCTTCACATCTGGTTCTTGAGAATTTTCCTTACTCTGTCACTATCTTCAGCATTCTAAGTTAAAAAAGAAACTATATTTATGTTGAAATTGTAGTATATCCGTATGCATTCCTACAAATATTCAGTCTATCATGTTACCGAAAATAAATGTCTCAAGACCTATAGGACTGTATGCAATGCTACAAATATTCTTTTAAATTGTAGTATTATCAATGTGGCAATGTGGATATAGTATAAATACATGCTGTTGATGTACATTCCTCATGAGATGATACAGCCTTTGGATTTTGGTTTTTTATGTATTTAGTACAGAGTCTCACAGATGGGACTTGTAGTGATGGGCTTAGTTTTAGATCTCTCATTCCAACCATTTGTTCATACATAAGTCTGCTCAATTCCCATTATGTGATGGCTAAATGAGCCAATAAAGATGCCCCATAAGATGCTACCAGCCAGGTAGCTCAGCAGACTAAAGCGCCTGCTTAGGCAGGCACAAGGATTGGGCTCGATTCCCAGTGTGCCACGGAGGCCCTGTCCTTGAGGTGCTCTAAGTCAGTGCCTGAGACTGGGTATGTTGGCACATGCCTGTGATCTCAGTGCCTGGGAGGCTGAGACCAAGAGGATCACCAGGAGTCTGATCTGTGTAATGAGACGCAGCAGACCCTGCACTAAACACTCAATAATAGAAAGAAAGAAAGATGCTCCATAGCTCTTAGGGAATGAAATGGTTGCTGTGGCAGATATTTAACTTAGGTTTAGCTGAATTTAATAAAAATCAACCACTGGATAACTCTTTCAGACTCAATTTAACACCATTTCTTTAATGCCACCACTCTCATTCAGGGAATTATTTAACCAATTGGAGCTTAAGTCTTTCCCCTACCCCCTTGTGACAAAAGAACTTCCGACCTCTCTAGGAACCGACATGCCTCGCCATGCTCTCTCTCCATATGACCCTAATGAAATCCCTACAGCTGAGAAGCTAAGGAGATGATAACTGTGTACAGAAAGTTTAAACTTAGGTCACGTGGATAAGGCTGAGACAAATCTACGATCTGAGAGTCAAGGGATTCAGATTCCGTGAAAGTCTACTGTCCAGATGTAAATTGGATTTTATCTGCTTAGCAATTGAGATTTTTGAGTTTCTTAAATTCTGAATATTTTAACCAAATATTTTATCAAAAGTCCGATTTGTAAATATTTTCTCCCATCTTGTAGGTTGTCTCTTCACACATTTGATTTTTTTTCCTTTGCTGTGGAGTAAATTTTAGTTTGACACCATTCTATTTATCTCATTTTTTTTTTCTCCATTGGTTCTTTGGGCTCATGTTTTTCTCAAACTTTTATCCATTCTAATGTTCTAAAAAAGTATTTGCCCTGTTTTCTTCTAACAGTTTCATAGTTTTGTGTCTTATATTTAGTTTTTCGTTTGTTTGGCTGATTAGGGTTTTTTGGTACTGGGAATTGAAATTGTGACTTCATGCTTTCCAGGCAGGTGCCATGCCACTGAGCTAAATCCCCAGCCTACATTTAGGTCTTAAATCTATTTTCAGTTGATGTTTTTAAAAACTGTATTTGGCACAGGGTCTCACTATCTAGCTTGGACTAACAGTGATCCTCCTGTCTCAGCCTCCCGTGCACTGAGATTATAGGCATGCACCACCGCATCCAGTCTCGGTGGCCAGCTGAGTGCACCCAGGGTGGGGGGCTGGCACAGCATGTGGTGCCAGGGATCGAACTCCTCCAGTTGATTTTTGACACTGGAAAGACAGAGGTCTAATTTCACTTTTAGCACATGGATACCCAATTTTCCTAGCACTATGTATTGAGAACTATCCTTTATCCAGTGTATGTTCTTAGCACTTTATCAAAAATACTTAGGTAGCTATGTGTGTGTGTGTGTGTGTGTGTGTGTGTGTGTGTGTGTGTGTTACATGGAGACTCTATTACACTGGCCTATATATATGTTTGTACACCAATATCAGGTTGTGTTGAAGACTTCAGCTTTGCAGTATATTTTGGCATCAGGTAGTATAATGTTTCCTGCTTTGTTCCTTCTTTGTAACCAAAACAGCTTTGGTTACAGGCTTTGTTCATGCATATTGTTTTGTGGTTCCATACAAATTTTAGGATTGGCTTTTCTAGTGCTGAGAAGAATGTCACCAGTATTTTGACAGATTACATCAAATCTGCAAATTGCCTTGGGCAACAAGGACATTTGAACAATTTTGAGTCTTCCAATCCATGGACACGGGATAGCTAAATTTATTTCTAGATATTTGTGTACCTATTGCAAAGATTTCTTTCTCAGATAGTTTGCCACTGGTATACAGCAATACTACTAATTTTTATATGCTTACTTTCTATCTTGTAAATCTGCTGAACTCATTTATAGCTTCCAATTGCTTTGAGCAGTGTCTGGGGCTTTCTGTAAGCATAAGATCTGCCATCTGCCAGTGACAAACTGGCTTCTAGCTTCCAATTGTGAGGCTGTTTTGTTCTAACTGGCTGCTCTGATGAGGACTTTCAACTCCCATGTTGAATACAAGTGGAGATCCCTGTTTTGATGCAGAACTTGAAGAGTGTTCAGTTTCTCCCTCATTCAGGAAAACATTAGCTATTGGCTTCTTTTTTCTTATTTATTTATTTGGTACAGGGTCTTGCTATGTAGCTGAGACTCACAGTGATTCTCCTGTCTCAGTCTCCCATGCACTAGGGTTACATATGGGCACCACCTGCCCAGTTTCAGTGGCAGTTCCAGGGCTGGCACAGCATGCAGTACTGAGGATATCTCCTCGACCCATAGCTTCTAAGTGGTCAGCATTAAGCTGAGGTGCACATTCTATGTCAGTTTGCTTCTGTTATTATAAAGGGATGCTAAGTTTGACCAAGTGCTTTTTCTGCATCTGTTGAGATCACCACGCACGCGGCTTCTGTTCTTCGCTGTATGATGTGGTGCATTGTCTCTATTACTTGGTCTATCTGAACCGTGCTTACACTCGGATGCATCCAGCTTAATCACAGGGCATCATCTTTCTACTGAGCTGCTAGATGTAGCTGGATAGCATTTTGTTGAGGATTTCTACATCTATGCCCAATAAGGACATTAACCCACGCTTTTCATGTGTGTATCTTTGAATGATTACTATATTAATGTAATGCTGGCATCACAGAATGTCTGGAAGAATTCTTTCTTCTTTAATTTTCAGGGTGTATAGTTAAAGAATAATTGGTATAGTTATATAAATGTGTGACTTAGCTCAGCAGTGGAGCCCTCTGGACCTGTGCTTTCCTTTTACAGGCAGCTTCTTCTTCATGCTTCAGTCTCGTTCCCTGTCACTGGTCTACTCTACTGCTGCATTTCTCATGCCAGTCTTAGGAGGCTGAAATGTCTAGAGATTTTTCCATTTTCTTCAAGGCTAATTTGTTATCATACAGCTGTGCATAATAATTTTAATATGTCCTTTGTCATCTGTGATTTTTACTGGTTTTCTTTTTCCTCTCAAACCTTGTATTTAAGGTTTGCCAATTTTGTTCATGTTTTTAAAGAACTAGATCTCTTTTCACTGATCTTCTGCAGTTTTTAAGCCTCTATGCCATTTATTTCTGCTCTGATCTCTAATCTTTTCCTCTGTGAATTTCAATTTAGTTTATTATTTTTCTGATTTCTTGATAGATGGCATAAATTATTTCACATCAGCATGAATCAGAGAGACCTCCGAAGGGTGACCCGCCCCAGGAGCCTCTGTCTGGGCTGCGGCTGGGCCCTGAGGCCACATCCACCATAGCAGGCCTGTGGTCAAGTGTGCAGACCTCCTAGGATCTGGGCAGAATCACCACCACAGGCTGTCTCCTCCACCAGTAACATGCAGCTGTTGGGCTGAGTGTGGACCCTGGTCCCACGTGGTGCTTCGATCTCACGCTGTGCAAAGGTCACCGTACTGTTTCACTTTCTCTACACAGCACCATGCTTTTAACATCTCTTTGTTTTCCCACAGACATCTGGGGCACTGCTTCCACCCACTACTCAGGAATCAGGGGGACGGCTGGTGTGCCCTGATTGCCTCCCTCCCAATGACAGTCCCAGGAGCTTGCCCACAGGTAACACCCATTTAAAAGAAAAAACCTGCAGGAGACCGAGCCACACACGTGGGCAGGGTAAAGTCAGCTTTCAGACTGTCAGATTTGTTTACAGCTTTAACCTACACAGGTGCCCTACTCTCTATGTACAAAGTTTTATCTTCTAGTTCCCCAAGATACAGTAAAAAGACCAAAATATCAAGGAAGAATTCACAGAATTCTGTCTCTCACCCAGACAGGAGAGATGCCACAACCTGTGCTCAAGACAACGTGTTTGCAGGGGAACTCACCTAACTGCAGAGCAGGCAGCTAAGTCAAGACTGCCAACCCTATGAAGCAGTGCAGGTGGCTGTCCCCTGAGGTTTCACTGCCTTCCTACTCTCCATCACCCTGAGTTATTTTAAACAATCAAAGAAAGATCCAAGCTTGACACAACGGGCCCCCTACAAACACAGGGAGGCCTTTCCCGGCCTCAAGTTAAACCACACAGGAACTTCCTACCCAGAAAGTTTTAAGACAAGAAGCAAAGTTGGGAAAGCATGTCAGGAAATGCTAAGCTATATTTCTAGATGGAAATAGTGGCCTTCCCCAGGGGGGCTAGGAGACTGCCTTCCCCCAGTGGGCTAGGAGACTGGGCTTCCCCAGGGAGGCTAGGAGACTGGCCTTCCCCCAGTGGGCTAGGAGACTGGGCTTCGCCAGGTGGGCTAGGAGACTGGCCTTTCTGCCTCCTACAGGAGCAAGATAAATGTGGGAAGCTGCAGGAGTGACAGTTTCCTGAGCACTCAGGAAACAAGGCCAGAGCCTCTCAAGGGAACAGAAATAACCACTCCGATCCAGTCACTCCTTTGAGATCCAAAATACAGACTCAAGTAACAGGGGATGAACACAGAAGCCTTGACATCAAACGTACTTGCATTTTCCACCAAGACCTTGGGAACGCGCTGGCGATTCATCAGCAGGGGGAACGGGTCTCTCCCGTCATTCCGCTCATGGACCTCACGAATCTCCACCGTGTCATCCATGAGGTAGTAGTGAATGACATAGTTCTGACATTCACCAAACATGCTGTCCGTGTCATCCCAGATCGCGTAGAACCGAAGAACCTTTGAGGAAGCCAAAGGAGTCACTTAAGTGGGAATTCCAAAAGTGAAGAGTTTAACTCAGCTACACTGGCATTTACAGACCAGACAAATGATAGAAGTCTAAGCATGCAGACCATGAAGTCATCTCAGATGGTAAAGTGAAAAAGGAAATATTCATTATAATACAAAAACACCGGAAATTGTGTACCATATGCCAAAAATGTCAATGATAATAAAAGACTTACAGTTTTGTGCCAAGGAAAGATTATTTTGACTTAAAACATTAATCAATGAGTGAGAAATTAAATTAAAAGAGTGATGGGGTCATCTAGAAGTGGCGTATATGTGTTTTAAAAGATACAGGTGTGCCTTTTGGTGGTGTCGCATATCTGTGACTCCAACACTCAAGAGGCTGAGGCAGAAGGACCATGGGTTGGAGGCCAGCCTGGGCTATATAGTGAGTTTAAGACCAGACTGAACTGCATAGTGAGACCCTGTCTCAAAAAAAAAAAAAAAGAGTAAACAAAAAACCCCAAGTGAATGGTTTATAGGTAATTGGTATGGAAAGAATTCTCCTTTACTAAGCAGCCCTCTTTTGGTCCCACACACACACCTTGCAGGAACTGTATCAATACATTCTTTCAATGCAAAGGAACAGCATATATGTGAGTAACAACAGTCTTCTAACAAAATCCTTAAAAGACCATGCTAGCTCTACATAAAATTTCTGAAGTAAACAAAGTTAAATTTCTAGGAGATAAAACAAGAGCAGCAAAGAAATATGAAGGCCAATTCATCCTTTTTTGCTTTCGCTTTAGTGCAGAGAGAGGGTTCAAGTCTGCTGAGATGACTCATATCTGCTCATGAGGGAGAGGGTTAGGGTTGTTGAGACAGAGCAGGGAAGTGCTCAGACATTCTGTACTCCAAACATAGCAGTGACATTTAAAAAGAAAGCATTTATAATCCTTCCTGTGAAACTACACACTGACACACACAGCTTTGAAATTTCTCAGTTAATTCATGTAAGGTTTCCCAAAGGGCTCTAGGAGATTAACTTGTTTTTGGGAAAACAAATGGTCAACAAAAATGTAGTGAGAAGAAGATGCAAATGCTTGAACACTGAGATTCCATCTCACCCCACAAAGAATGGCTCTCCTCAGGAAATCAATAACAAATGCTGGAGGGCCTGTGGGGGAGGGGAGAGGGGAGAAGGAACCCTTCTCCACTGTTGGTGGGAGTGCAGACTGGTACAACCACTGTGGAAATCAGTATGGACATTTCTCAAGAGCTAGGATTGGAGGTCCCATTCACTTTAGATATTTTCCTTCTGGGTATTTTTCCAGAAGAACTGAAAACTTCACATCACAGTGATATCTGTGCATCTATGTTTATAGCAGTGCAATTTGTCATCTTGGCTAAACCTTGGAAACAACCCAAATGCTCATCAAGTGAGGAATGGATAAAAAAGATGTGGTGTTTTTACACAATTCAGTATTACTCAGTTATAAAAAAAGATAAACTTGAGGCTTTTATAGGTACATGGATGAACTACTTATCATATTCATCAGGAAAATAACTCAGACTCACATGTGTAAACATAGTATTGTCTCCCTTAAGAACCTGAAAGAGGACTAGCCAGATAGCTCAGTGGATTAAAGCACCTGCTTAGGTAGACACAGGGACTGGGGTTGGATCCCCAACTTGCCAGCCCTGCCCCCAAGGCTCACTGAGAAGACAATTGAGACTGGATGTGGTGGCAAACACCTGCAATCCTAGAGATTGGGAGGCTGAAAACAGGAGGATCGCTATGAGTCCTATCTGTGTAGTGAGACCCTGTGAACCCTATACTTAATTAAAAAAAAAAAAAAAACCTAAAAGAATAAATAAAATCCAAAAGATACAATAGATACTGTGAAAGGAAAGAACAGCTTGGATGAGGGAAAGAAAAAAAAAGGAAGAAAGAAGGGGGAAAGAAGAAAAAAAATATATATATATATATACATATGTACATGATACATAAGAGAGCTAAGAGAATTGTACTGCTAATTTCTATCAATTGGTTTATTGAAAGGAACAGTTAATGCTTAATTTTTTTGGAGCAATTTACATGTTTATATCTGGTAATCTGAACAACTAATTTGAAGACAACAATATACAATATAACAACAGTTGTTGAATTCTTATTATTTTGTTTTTTAAATTCTGTATCATTTCTAATGCTTTATTTATTTATTTATATCTTAGGAAAGGGTCTAGAGAGTGTGCAGAGTCTCATGACTAGATCAGACTCATAGTGATCTGCCTCCCAAGAGCTGGGATTACAGGCATACCACCACGCCAAGTCTCAATCCTTGTCTCAGGGTGCCCTGGGGGTAGGGCCAGTACAGCAGGCCTGGAGACTGAACCCTCAGCCCCTGTGCCTGCTTGCAGGTGCTTTAATCCATTGAGCTATTTGGCCAGTTCTCTATGATTTTATTACTTTTATCCTCTTTAAAAAAAAAAAAAATAGAAAAACTTAAAGAAAGATACACATCTTTGACAGGATTCATGGGACTTAATTATACAATCTCTAAAGGTCTATTAACAAATGGTCTTAGACACTGATACTTCTCCAACCCTAGAGGAAACCAGAAGGGCAATGCTGTATACAAAGGGTTAAGCTACAAATACTCTGTGTCAGCACAGGAAGCAACACAGAGCCCTTGCCAATAATACTTCACATTGGCAAACAACATTCCCTCCTAGGCCACTCACTTGCTTGTCAAAGGTTAGAAACCTCTTGAGTTGGTCAAAATCCGACGGGGTGACATACTTTCGAAGGGGCTGCTTCCGAAGCTCAGTGTAAGGGTCCAGGGCCATCTTCTCTGGTGGATTTAATTCAATTCCTTGACTTTCCAAAAATGCCTACATATTTCAAAAGTAATAATGATTGCCATGCTTAGAGTTTCTTTAAACGAACAACTGAAAGTATAAAAATAATAATTTCTATGCCTTTGCTCAAATTTAGTTTCACTTTGAGCCCATCTTAGAAATACTGCCCCCAACTGACTCAATTCTATAATGCAGATTATATTTCCTGAAGTATTCTACATTATAAAAGTGTTAGCCGGCTATGGTAGTGCAGATTGGTAATCCTACCACTCTGGGAGGTTGATGCAGGAAGATCACAAGTTTGAGTGCAGCTTTGACAATACAATAACTTAGTAAAACACTGTCTCAAACCAAAAATTAAAAAAGAACTGGGGATAAAGCACAGTGTGAAGGCCTTGAGTTCAATTCCCAATACCTCCCCTACCAAAAGAAACTAACACCGTCATACTGTAATATGCTAAGCTACGCAATAAGGGAACCAGATTTAGATGTCAGTGTAGATCAGTCCAGCAAGCAAGTAGGTTCCCAAGAACAGAATGACTCCTAAGATTGAGTAAATGTACACATTTTGAACCTAAGAATGACTTTAAACAATAACTCATATTTGGTACAGCAGCAAGCTTCACAATGCCCAAGTTAAGCTGAAATCAGATTCCCAACCTTCCAATTCCTTTAGAAAAAGATTATGACTAAGTTCTTCCCCCTCACGGAAAAAAAAAAAAAAAACCTGTCTTAGTTACTCTTCTCTCTTTGCTGGGACAAATACCTGACCCCCAAAATGAAGGAAGGAAAGGTTTATTTAGCTCACAGGTATTGGAGGTTTCAGTGTATACTCAGCAGGCTCCAAGGTGGAGCGGCACAAGGCGGAGAGCAACTTTTCATAGTGGAGGCAAAGAGCAAGAGCACAGGGAGGGGTAGCAGCAGCCCAAGCAGCTGACTTCTCTTCCGCCTTTACATTGTAATGCAAATCACCTGGCCCAGGGAGGGTGCAACTTCACACCCACAATAGTCACAAACTCCAGAAGCTGCCCCAAGACCACAGGAAGCTTTGGTGGGGACACCTGGACACAAACCATAACAAAACCAAAGTACATCCACTGGTTTTTTTAGAGAAGATCTTTCTCCAGAATAGGAAGTATCAGCCCAATGCTTAAAGCTTACCAGAAAAATAAAAAAAGAAAGCACTGAATCTGACAAGATCTTCATTATTATTTTGCTAATCATAAATACATAATTTTCAGACTCATTTGATCTTTGAATATAATTTTATACTTTTTTCATGTATTAGTACAGGGCCTACAGAGTCTCATTACATAGATTGGACTCCCAGTGATCCTTCTGTGTTCAGCCTCCCAAGAGCTAGAATAACAAATGCGGGCCGCCACACCCAGTTTCAATCACCATCTCAGTGCGCCCAGGGGCAGGGCTGGCACAGCATGCCAGGGATGATCCCTGGCCGCTGTGCTCTGCCTAAGCAGGAGCTGTAGGCTGTTGAGCTCTCTGGCTGGCCCATCTCTGAACATAATTTGACATTTAATCTTACTCAAAGTACCACCCTATTCCTTTGCTAATAATCAGAAAAGAATTTCATGATAGCGTGTTTATATTTTGGAACTAGAAATCAACCTAAAATTTGGGTTTCTTTTAGAAAATGTGCAGTTTTCTTTTTCTAATTCAGCAAACGTTATACAGAACTCAGATCCAAAACACCAGGGCTAGCCGGGCGTGGTGGCGCATGCCTATAATCCCAGCACTCGGGAGGCTGAGGCAGGAGGATTGTTGTGAGTTCAAGACCAGCCTGAGCTACAAAGTGAGCTTAAGGCCATCCTGAACTGCATAGTGAGACCCTGTCTCAAAAAAGACAAAAAAAAAAAAAAAAAAAAAAAAAAAAAAAAAAAAAAAAAAAAAAAAAAAAAAAAAAAAAAAAAAAGAAAAGGTACAAAGATCTTTGCTGGTGTTTTTGTTTAAATATCTCAAACTTCCCACCATATTTATTTGGAAGCAGATTTGGGTAGAGGTAGTTTTTCAGTATTTAACTTCTTTTACATCATTGTTAAACCACTCTTTTGGGAAAAAAATAGTACTTATTTTGAAAAGTTTTCCAAAAAGAACACAGAAGTCATGCTACTATCTTCTCATGAGAGAGTTTTTTACTTAGAGTTCAAGTGAGCCACTTGCACTCTGTGCTCTGAACACAAAGGATTATTATGAAAATAACAAGAATTGGTCAAATATTGTTACAAACCAAAGTATAGCAACAGAAATCTAGACAACATTGGGCTTCCAGAGTTCGCTGATAATGACAACTACTCGGCAGTCTGACTGTTCTTGTATAAATATTTAAAACCAGCATTCTCATTATTTCATTTAGTCTTTGAATTTTGGGGTCCTATTTTTTTTATTTCTTTATATAGTCTAGATAGAAATCCTTTATCTGAGGGACAGTTGGATAAACTTCTTTCCCAACTTGGGGGCTTTCTTTTTACTTTGTTCGTGATGTCTTGTGACATGCAAAAACTTGTCAATAAGATAAGATCTCAGTTGTTGATTCTTTGACGTACTTCCTGTGCACTTTGGATTTTTTCATGAACTCTCTTTGTACCCTTATGTGGTTTTATGTAATGGAGTATCATTCAACTATAAAAAAGATTTACTCAAAGTTTTTATAGATAAATAAATGCAACTAGAGACCATACACATAAGTGAAGTAAGTCAGATCCACATGTTTAAACATCATATTGTCTCCCTAATGTAAGAACTTGAAAGAATGAATAAAATCTCAAAGGTACAATAGGTACTGTGAAAGAGAAAGAAACTGTTCAAAGGAAAGAAACAACCAGGAGAAAGAAAGAAAGAAAGAAAGAAAGAAAGAAAGAAAGAAAGAAAGAAAGAAAGAAAGAAAGAAAGAAAAGAAGGGACAAGAAAAAAGGAAGGGAAAATGCATATGTATTATACAGAGGATAGCTTGGATAATTGTGCAGCTGATTTCTACTGATCTATTGAAACAAATAGATAATGCTTTAATTAGCTTTCTTTTTAATTTTTTGACCAATTTTGTATCCATATATCTGATAATCTTAGCAAATAATTTGAAGATAATAATATGCTGTATAACAACCTTTGTTGAATTCCTATCATTTCATTTAATGTGAAATTCTGTATGCTTACTAATGGTTTTCTACTTACTATTTTTGATTCTCTTTAAAAATAAAAAAATAAATATAAATAAAACCACTATTCTTCTGTGTGTTCCAAGTTATTGAGTTTTAATTCCTGTTTGTTTTTTTACTAAAGTATGTGTATCAGGGGTTTGTGCTATGGTGTTGTTGCATCTCATTGCTATGAAAGTAAGTACTACTTTTCCTAGAGGTTAAAAAATTGCTTATCTATGACTTTCAAAGTAGAAATTTCACAAATTGAGGTAGCATTGTAAATACATTTGTCATGCTTTCTTATTTATTTTTTCTACATAGTATAATTTGAAGAGGAATTGTAACTTTATGAGCTATTTCTTTCCTGCTCATATTAAAAGTGGTAAACAAACTCAAATTAGATAATAATTTTCATTATTATATGCAATTCTAGAAGGTATAGTTTTATGAATCATAGTAATTATATACAAGCAATCAGCTATAATTCTTCCAGTTAAAACAGTCATTGCATACAAACACACACATGCACACACATACATACATGTTCATATATGTAGGAAAGCTTCCAAAGACAGCAGAATGAACTTCGAGGAAAGTGTTTCCCCAAAGATATTCTAGAACTAATAATAACAATGTTTCAAAAATCACAATCTATAAAAGTCGACATTGACAATTTAGGCTTCACCAAAATTTAAAACTTTTGCTTTGTGAAAGCCCCTGTTAGAGGATGGAAAGATAAATTATAAACTGGGAGGAAATATGTTCATTCACATGTCTAACAAATCACACACCTAACAAATTATGTACACAATCATGTATCAGCAAGTCATGTATCTAACAAATGATTTGTATGTAGAATCGATAAAGAATGCTAAAAATTCAGCATTTAAAACAAACACAAAAATTTGAAAATGAGCAAAAGATACACAGACATTTTATCTTAGAGGTATACAGATGGCAACTAAATACATGATATGTTCAGCATAATTAATGATTAAAACAGTGCAAATTAAGACTACAATAGGCTATGATTGCACACCTGTGAGGATGACTAAAATAAAAAAAAATTGCAATACCAAATACCTCAGAATATATAAACCATCACTCATATATTTTTGCTGTAAATGTATAGGCACTTTGAAAAAGTTTGTCATTTTCTTTGAAAATTAAAATAAAGTTACCATATGACTCGGTAGTGCAGTCCTGTGAATGTAATTCAGAGAAATGGGAAGTTATTTTCATGCAGAAATGTCTATATAAGTATTTGTGTCAGCTTTATTCATAATAGCTAATACTACAAACTACCCAAATGTCCTTCCACGAATGAGTGCTTAAAACAAATTCTGATACCTCTATATCATAGAATACTGGGAACAAGATCATAACTTGGATGAACACCAAGGAAATTATTCTGTGTGTAAAAACCTAATCTCAAAAGAGTATGTACTGAATGACTCCATTTATGTAACAATTGCCAAACAAACAATTATAAAGATAATTTTTAATAAGATCTGTGGTATCCAGGGTGTTGGGTGGGAGCAGAGAGTGCATGTGTACCATAAGAAAGTAGCACGTGGAAGTATTTTGGTGAAGGTACAGTTTGGTATCTTGTGATGGTGCTGGTTGCCCAAACCTGCACATGGTAAAATTATATGGAGTTATACAAATGCACACACATATGGATATGTATATAATTGCTGAAATATAAATAAATTCTATTCTGAATTATACCAGTGTCAATCTGGCTTTTTATACTATATTATAGTTATACAAGATGTTAACAGTGGGGAAACTAGGTCAAGGGTACATGCGACTTCCCTGTACTTATTTTTTAGTCTATAATTATTTAAAAATGATTAAAAATGTTTTTAAAAACCCCAAAGTAACATTTTGGATAAATATAGCATAATTTATATATGTATATATAATTATTTTTTGTGTTTTGTATATTAAAAATAATTCCCACTAAGGTGTGGTGACACATACTTATTAATTCTAGCACTCTGCAAGGATGAGCCAGGAGCATCACAAATTCCAGCCCAGCCTGGAAAACCTAGCAACTTAGTGAGACCCTGTCTCAAAATAAAAAAATGAAAAAGTTGAAAATGGCTGGAGATGTAGCTTAGTGTGAATGCTCAGGGTTCAGTCCTGAGTATTTTTCTAAAAATGTGTTTTGGTCCTGTAGGATTCTGGGGTAACTAAATATAGTCACACAGCTTCTGATATGAAAGATATTAATTCTCTTCTGTAGGAAGTCATTAACAAGGTAATTAATGGATTTGGAGTTTCTTGGGGGTAGAATTGTTACTGTGTTCTGACAGACAGGCGCTAAAGTGACCACCATTGATTCTTATCTTTGGGATCCTTTCCATAATACTTTTCCCTTGATTGTGGGCACAATCTATGACTTTGCTTCTTTTTTTTTTTTTTTTTTTTTTTTTTTTTTTTT
>PVKA01038364.1:7900-20362 GCA_004027165.1 Ctenomys sociabilis | reverse complement strand
TGTAACTGTCCTAACTTTTTTCAAAACTGTCTCATTGCTATTCTTTCTCATTAAAATTAATAAAAACATTTTGAAAGCTCAAAAAAAAGAATCTGTTCAATACAATTTGAGTAGAAAATCAGAGGCACTTCTATAATACTCTCCAGAATTTTGCAAGTATGTTTATTGGTATGCAGGTATCATATTATAATGAATTAACAGTTGTCTTTCATTTAGAATACAGAACAAGAGATATTTTTTTTTTCTGTATTTAGGGAAGGGTGTGCAAGTTGTTTAGGGGTCTCACTATGTATGTCAGACTCATAGTGATTCTCCTGTTTACAGCCTCCCAAGAGCTGAGATTATGGGCACATGCCAGCATGCCCAGTCTCAATTGCAGTCTCAGTGTGCCCAGGGGGTGTGGCAGCACAGCAGGCCTGGAGATGGAACCCCAGCCCCTGCATCTGTCTAACCAGGTGCTTTAATCAACTGAGCTATTTGGCCAGACATATTAATCAATTTTACTTTTTGTTATCTATCAAAATCAGTTAAATTGCCTCAAGACTTACCCTAGAGCCAAGTATAGTACCTCTTATTTCTCTTGTCTTTCTCAGCCATCTGGATGAGTAATGGCTATTGCTTGACTGAGTTGTTTCTGTGAAAGCTTGAGAGATTTTCTTTGTCTAGGTGACTCTTATTAGGCATGCTATACATTGTAGAATTGCTTTCCTTCATAGTCCCATAATACCCGTGATTAGAAAGTCAGAGACTCAGCTGAATTATATGAAGTCACAAGAGTTATTTTTTTAATGTCTTGAGTCCTCACTGACCTCAGAGGGCTATGACCAAAATATTGGCTATCATCTTAGCCCATGTAGCCCTCTGATTTTGATCTCCAAACATCATTTTGAAGAAGAAAAGCATAATGACATTACCCTATAACAGAGGCAGTAAGATTAACATTACTGGTGCAAGGGCTTGGGTTCAGTATCCCAGCCTACAGTATCAGCCCTGCCCCCTGGGGCACTCTGAAATGGCAATTGAGACTGGGTGTGGTGGCATGGGTCTGTAATCTCAACTCTTCGGAGGCCATAAACAAGAAGATCACTATGAGTCTAATCTAGTAGTGAGACCCTGAACACCCTGTAGACCCCTAAAAAACACAGAAAAAATAGATTAATGTTACTATCTTATCTGAATACCAAAGACCTTAGACATAAAATAGTACTGTTACTTTCTAATGCACCTGATACCCTAATTAAAGCCTTGTAGAATGTTGACAGGCAATACTCACCTAGCTTTACAAAGCAATTTAGAAATCAAAACCAGACAGAAGTTTGCAGCATGACAAGCTTGATGGCATTTTGTGACATACTTAAATTTTCGTTTTGACATAATTTTTAATCAATCTTCTCTAATATACAAGAAGCTTTTACTTATTTAATTTTCCTTTAATTGAGTGTACGTTACATTTTTTTGTTAAAGGCAGATAATTGAATCTGAAAGCAAAGTCTTATGACAATAAGCAATCATTGTTTTACATTTTTCAAGAACTGTACATCTGGAATCATGAATACATTTAATATATCATGGGATTACCAATAATGGATTACAATAAACATGTGAAAACACTTTTTAAAATCAAGAACATCTTTTTAGAGAAAATTTTATTATAATTTTTTTTCTGGAAAAAATTGTCTTTTCCATTGACTTTTGAAATTTCCACCAAAGTTGTCTTTTCCAATTACTAGACGTGTTTCCCACTAGATTAGAAATTATTAGGGGTTCCTTGTGAATAAACAAATGTTGGTCACCCCTCTATTCCCCAATTGGAGTCCTGTTAAATAATCCATCCCCACCATAAGGAAATTTTTAAATAAGCTTAATTGTTTTAAAACTTGTGAGTAAATCAATTTTATTAAAAATTTAATAGTATATATTAAGCTATGTAGGAGTGATTGATTTCCTCCTCTTATAGTAATTGAACTTTGTATAGTAAGAAACCCGTACCCTATATTTTAGAAGAGGAAACCATCATATAGCATCCTTTAACATAAAATGACTCATCTGCAATATTAGTCTAACATCTGAGGGATAATGACAATCAATAGTACCAGAAAAATTATCCCCAAATCTGGATAGAACTAATTAATATTACCAAATAAAGCCTGAAAATCATTTTGGATTGATCTGAACAGTTTGGGACACAATATATCTTTTTTGGATAAGTTGATCTGAATATGAAAATATTATCATAATTTGTACTTGTACCCATTTGGACATCACCACTAAGACTATCACTATTTAAATGTGATGCAAAGATCGAGTGACTTTTTATTTGGAGGATGGATACAGACTTTTAAATTAATTACATTAAGGGGAAAATGTAAAGGCTTTTCTTTTAGTGTCTATTGTAATGGAGAGAGAGCTTTATTCCCTGCTTTTCTGTAAGGCTCTTTCTGTTGATATGGCCCTTTGTATCCCTCCAGGTCTGCAATCCAGCTTCTTTGTTATTATAAGCCTGTAGCTGCAAGAATTCATTAGTTGGCATAGAAAAACATAGTAACACAAAATTTTGCCCTGAAACACATTGCTAGGCTGGTGAAATCTAACACTGGGAAAATTGTAATAATTTCAACTTTCAGAACTACCTATGGATAAAATCTCCACAATTTTCTACTTCCAGGAGAAGAAACACACCACATCATTACACTTCTAATGAAAAACACCTGGGGCTGGCTATAGTCTTGGACTATGGGTTTACCTCAGCAACAGGCAGCTCACATGGACTCTGATTGTACATGAGCATTGTGGTGTTCCTAGAAGTCTACTGATGCAGGGAACCTCCAAATGATATAGGGAAAAACCTGATTTCTCAACCTAAAAGAAACATGGGATGAATTCATGTTCTTAAAAACCAAAGAATGAATTTCAGGAACAAAGGGAGGTTATGAGCAGAACATATCTATTGAGGGAAAGATAGCTCCTGTATGAGAGCGGGAGAGGACAGGGGCTAGAGTGGGTTATTCCCAGGAAGCTGTCCCTTCTAGGGACTTTTAAGAAGGAAAATCATGTGGTGAGGCTGGTCTAAAGTGGTGGAGAAGACATAGGAACTCGCTTAGGTGGGCATGAGGTGGGACAAAACTATGGTCAACCAATGGGATTACAAGAACCATTGCTCAGGTAAAACTGATTAAATTCAGTACCAAATGGGAAAGCAAGTCATGTAGCAAGGGAGCAAGGATACAGGACAGGGTTTCCTCTTGTTGGAGGCTGGGCCAATGACTCATTACGGCTCTTTCAAGATGATTAATACCTATTTAGAATATCATTCCCTGATGCACATCCCAAGGGAAGTATGTAGCTGTGTTTCCTTCTCTGTCTTGGTCTTGAGGTGTGGCCCCTATGGTAGTGTCTATTTCTTCCAAGTTGCAAAATCACCTTGTCTTCCATCTGTTTCCTTGAGGGCCTGGCTCTGTCTGACTTCCTATAATATTTTTGTCTAATTCAACTGCCTACAACACTATGGGTTACATGAAGCATGACCAACTTGATGCTGTTTGTGGTGTGAAGTATGACCTATAAGCTTGAGAGTGGTCAACCTACAGTACTTTAGTTAGCTGCAAAGTGAATTCTTCAGTGTAAGGCCACATGGTGTTAAGTATGAACAGGGTTCTAGACCTAACACAACCCCAAAGAGGACCTTAGTGAGAGTGATATAGGGAGGAAAAACTGATCTCTGGTAGATGACCTCTAAATGATATAGGGGTAAAATGAAACTCCTGACCTCAAAGGTACATGGGATGAGTTTTTGTTCTCTAAGACCAAAAAAATGAATTTTAGGAACAAATAGAGGTTATGAGCAGAATATATTTATTGGAGGAAAAGAAAGCTCCTGTCCAAGAGAGGGATAGGAGTGGGTCCTGAGTGGATTGTCCCCAAGAAGCTGTGTCTTTTATACTGTAAAGCTATGTGGGGATAATGTGGAGAAAATGGGAATTAGCTTAGGTGGATGGAGGATGAGACAAAAGTACGGTCAACCTATGGGATTAAAAGCACCAGTGTTCAGGTAAAATTGATTAAATCCAAGACCAAATGGGGAAGGAAGTCGTGTAGCAAGTGGGCATGAATGTAAAAGAGGACTTCATTTGGTAGCCATCAGATAATGAGTCTTCCTGCATATCTCAGGGTGAAGATCAATCCCGGATGCTAATCTTTAGGGAGGTTAGCATTTGTTTGATCTTTAGTCTCTGGGTCTGTATCACAGCAGGAGCATCTGTCCCTCCAACAGTTGTGAGGTATCTTGTCTTCTATGTTATCTCCTTCAAGGGCCTGGCCCTGTCTGACTGCCTATAATATTTCTATCTAATTTGACTGCCTGCAGCAGTATAACCCACCGAGCAGGTGGTACCCAGGAGCTGTCTCTTCCAGGGACTTTCAGAGAGGAACACCATGTGGTAAGGTAGGCCTAAGGTTGTGGAGAACATGGGAACTTGCTTAGATAGGCATGAGGTGGGACAAAACTATGATCAACCAATGGGATTACAAAAACCATTGCTCAGGTAAAATTGATTAAATTGGAATTAAATAGGGAAGCAAGTGAGGTAGCAAGCAGGCATGAATGCGGAACAGGGTCTCTTCCTGTTGGGGGTTGAGTTGGTGACTCATTTTGGCTCTTTATTAAGGTGATTTATACTTATTTAGAATATCAGTCACTGGTGTCTATTCTTAGGGAATTATGTGGCTGCATTTGTTTACTCTTTTGTCTTGAGGTCTGGCCCACAGGAGGGAAGTGTCTGAGTCTTCCAAGTTACAAAGTCACCTTGTCTTCCATATTGTCTCCCTGAGGGCCTGCCCATCTGACTGCCTATAATATTTCTATCTAATGCAGCTGCCTCCAACAACAGTGACAATTCTTTCAAACATTAATAAATACCTCTTCTATTGCTTTGTAAACAAAACACAAACAGGGTATTTGGTAAAAAATTAAGTTTAGATAGTGATAGCCTTTTTATTCTAATAACAGTAACAACACACCCACAGCAGACATACAATAAAACTGAATGTGGATGTCATCCACTGAAGAAACTGTGTAACAAAAGGTTCAGAGGACAAGGAACTTGCTCAGAGTTTTGGTAACGGAGACATAAAATGAGATTAGTAAAAGTAGAATAAGTCGTTAATCCTGCACACATTGATAAAATGTCAGCTCAACAATGCATACAACAGTTTTAAACATGCATTCACCATAGCATAATAATTAAATATACAAAGCAAATATTAACATAGTTAAAGGGAGAAAAACTAAGAAAAAGTAATTGGAGACTTTAACACCCATATTCGACAGTGGATAGATTAACAAATATTAACAAAGAAATTACACTATAATTCTTTGGGGCTGGGGCAATGGCTTAGTGGAATAAGCACTTCCCTGGCAAGTGAAAGGGTCTGAGTTCAATCCCTCATTCTGCCAAAAAAATTACATTGTAGAAAAAAATGGACAAACATATCTATAGAACATTTCATCCAAAAGGTGTTGAATATACATTTGAAATAACAAATTTTCTCATTAGATTCTCCAGGATAGATCATGTGATAGGCCACAAAACAAGTATTAAGAAATTTTAAACTATTTGAATTTTTATACTTCTGGGAAGCCAGGACCTGAGAAAATCTCAGTACCATAAGAAACTAGCAACACAGATTATTTGTGTCTTTAACAAATTATTTCAGATGAGACACAACCTGTCATATAGCGTATGGGTAGTTGATTGAAAAATGATGGATTTCTTTTATTTAATTGAAGTACAAATATCAATGAAACAGTTTTAAGACACCTTAACAAGATGGATTCGATAAATTAATACATTGCAAAATGTTTTCATAATGTTTTGGTATCATACAAGATAGTATACTTACAGATATTTTTATAGCAGATGTCTCATAAGTAAACTAAGAGAGTGTAGCTGTTTAGGTATCTTATTTTTATACCTGAATTATATCAAAAATTCAATAATTATTTTCCTAGTGGATGACCATAGTACTAGAAGCCGACATAATATCCTGTCCAACCACCAGTGCAAATCTTGTCTCTCATAGAATTATGTAGAAGCACGGCGTTATCTATCCCAACTGTACTGTCCATACACACACATCATGATTCTTCCTTTCTATTCCCCTTCCTTTGTCTACACCTGTCAAAGATGAGCACTCCATCGTCATTCAACCAATTTAGGTGCCTGAACTCAACGACACAATCCATGCATATTATCTGACCACAGTGCAATGAAACTGGAAATAAATGACAGAGGAAACCAGAAAAATCTGCTAAATTCATGGAAACTAAACAACACCCTGCTCAGCAATCAATAGGTCACAGAACAATATCTACAATTCAATGAAAATTCAACCACAACTTACCAGAATTTATGGGATGTGATGAAAGCAGTTCTTAGAGGGAAAATAATAGCTATGAACTCACACATTAGGAAAACAGAATGGGAACAAATTATCACCCTAATGTTGCACCTCCGACAACTAGAAAAAGAAGAGCAAATGAAACCCAGAGCGCAAAGATGGGAAGAAATCATAAAGATTAGAGCAGAAATTAATTCAATTGAGATGAAGAAAACAGTTCAAAGAATCCACAAATCAAATAGTTGGTTCTTTGAAAGACTAAATAAAGTTGATAAGCCTGTAGCCAACCTCATTAAAAAGAGGCCAGAAATAATTCAAGTACATGCAATAAGGAATGAAAAGGGTGAAATCACCAAAGACCCAGCGGAAATTCAGAAGATTATCAATAGCTACTTCGAGAATCTTTATGCTCACAGAAGAGAAGACACAGAAGAAATGGACAGATTCCTCAAAAGGTACGAATTATCAAAATTGAACCAAGAAGCTATAATAACTCTCAATAAGCCAATAACAGCCAAAGAAATATGAAATGTAATAAAAAGCCTACCAACAAAAAAAAAGTCCAGGTCCTGATGGATTCACAGCTGAATTCTAGAAGAAATTTATAGAAGATATAATCCCCACACTCCACAAACTCTTAAATGAAATTGAAAAAGAAGAAGTCCTCCAAAAATCATTTTTGGAGGCAAGTATAATACTGATTCCAAAACCAGGGAAAGATACAACCAAAAAGGAGAACTACAGGCCAATCTCCCTCATGAACATAGACACAAAAATACTCAATAAAATCCTGGCAAATAGAATACAGCAAATCATCAAGAAGATCATACACCATGACCTTGTAGGATTCATCCCAGGGATGCAAGGATGGTTCAGTATTTGAAAACCTATAAATGCAGTGCACTGTAATGATAGACTGAAATCTAAAAACCACATGATCATCTCAGTTGTTGCAGAGGAAGCTTTTGACAAAGTCTAACACTCACTCATGTTCAAGGTTCTACAGAAAATTGGAATAGATGGACTCTACCTTAACTTGATAAAAGCCATCTATGACAACCCAAAAGCTAATATAATCCTAAATGGGGAAAAACTGAAATCTTTTACTCTTAAATCACATACAAGACAAGGATGTCCTCTATCACCCCTCCTATTCAATATAGCCTTGGAATCCTTAGCAACAGCCATTAGAAAAGAGGGAGAAATAAAGGGAATAAGAATAGGTAAAGAAGATGTTAAATTATCACTATTTGTTTTACTTGGAAGACCCCAAAAATTCCACCAGGAAACTACTAGAATTGATACAGAAATTCAGTAGCATAGCAGGATACAAAGTCAATACTCAAAAGTCAATTGCATTCCTCTATGCAGATAACAAGCACACTGAGAGGGAAACAATAGAAACAATACCTTTTACAGTAGCACCTCAGAAAATGAAATACCTTGGAATTCACTTAACCAAAATGATGGATTTTTAAAGACGGAGGGAGAGAATGAGGGCCTGATGGAAGTAAGAGAGAGGAGAATACAACTTAAATCGTAAAGATGGTCAAGTATGAAAATGGCAGTTGCACAAAATAAGGTTTCTTGTTACATTTATATCATTAGCTATCCTTCAAGGCTTATCCTTCCTTCTAAAGTCATTTTTCATATCCAAATAAATTCGGACTTTTCCTGTTTTACTTTAGGGAGAAATCTCATGAGCACTGAACAGCTGAGACAAAAAAAACCCCAAAAGAAATAGAAGAAATACTGAATCAGCCACAGTGGATGCTGTCCCCTGTTTTCCAGATGTGACTGAAATCATGGGACAGAGAAAAAATTGATAAGTAAATACATTATAGTAATGCACACAGTACAGGAGGTCAAGAAAAATCACCAGAATGGTTCTGACTCCTGCCCAATCCTGTGGGTCATAGAATTCACTAATGCAGAGAGGCTCCATAGAACAAGGACATAGCTATCAGTTGAGAGTGCTGGAGACTGGAGAATTGAGGAGGAAAAAACAGTTGCAAAGCCCGCAGCAGTAGCTCAAGCTGTGAATGCAACATTAACATCTATGAGACCCTGCTATTATAATGAGAACACTAGAAACTCTAAATAACATAGATGTTTATCTTAAGGTATTTGCAATAACCAAAAGAGGACAATTTTAATTATTGTTGTTGTTCATTGTTAGATATTTAAATTAATTTTAGTTTTAATTGGTATATAGGTCTCTGTGTGCAGTGGGCTCATGCACCTCGCTTTGCGGGCCAAGCCATGATGCAGCAGGTCGCCTGGGAGCAGGCGTGGGAGCACCGAAATCGTGGCCAAGTTCTCATTTGGCATCAACAGCATTTTATATCAGCGTGGTATATAACCATCAGAAACTTTTACTTGAGTGCAAAAGTACAAATTCACCTTGCTTGTAATCACCTATCTTGAGCTCATAAAATACCTAAATAACGTGGTGGAACAACTAAAAGTTTGGCTGTACAAGTGTTCAGTTCAGAAACTTGTAGTCATCTCAAATATTGAAAGTGGTGGTGCTTGAAAGATAATATTGAGTGTGACAAAACTGCAAAAGATGATAGTGCCCCTAGAGAAAAGTCTCAGAAAGTGATCCAGGATGAAATTCGTTAGGTGATTAGGCAGATCACGGCCACAGTGACTTTTCTGCCATTGCTTGTTCATTTGACCTCCTGATATATACAGACAAGGATTTGGTTGTACCTGAAAAATGGGAAGAATCAGGATCACAATTCATTACCAATTCTAAGGAAGGCTGGCTCCGTTCATTTACTACCATAATCCACAAAGTGAATAGCATGGTGGCCCACAAAATTCCTGTCAATGACTAAGAATGAGACCAGGAAAGGAACGATGGCTTTCCTCAATCGAAGTCAACTGGAGTTGGTGACTTATTTCTTTGGTTACTTTTTAGATGGCAAAACCCAACATACTTTAGTGAACTGTGCGTAATTGTTCCCCTTATGGAGTGCCTGCTTCTTGACTCATAGGCCAACAGAATGGGCACACTGCACATTGTTCACAAGGAGCCAGCAGGTTTCATGAACGTGGCAGTGCCAATTCCTTTGAAGGTGGTGATTGCAGACAGAAAGTATATTGCTGTAAAGCTACTTTGCTAACTCATTTTGGTGAAATGCATAAGCTGGATAGGAGATATTTGTATGTAAAACAGCAGGCAAAGTCTGAAAATTTAAGTTAACTGAAAATCTTTAGTTAAGATCCTGAAAGTAATGCAATATTGCTTTAATGGGTCTCTTTTGTCAATGTACTGTGTAGTTCCAATATTGAAAAATTTTGTATTATTTGATTTTGATTTATGTAACTTGAATCTATAAAGCAGTGGATGTTTGCGTTAATTCCTATAATACAGAAATCTTAAATTTTAAAATATTTTCTTAAAAATCAAGCTTTAAATGATGATGAAATAAAGTTGTATCTTGCAGTTTAAAAAAATTAATTGGTATATAAATATGTGTGAATTCCTCAAATATACTTTTTATACTCTTGTTTCTTTAAAATTCTATAGCATTCATCCATATATAACTACACACACACAAACACACACACACACACACACACACACACATATATATATATGTTGCTTCTTATTGATATCTAAATTTACAGTTCAAGAATTGAATAGGACCTCGTTATCCTTGGTCTCATGTATGACAATATCATCTTTTCTCTGCTTTTTTATTTTCATGTTTTTTTTTGTTTTGAAGAGAGAAAACAAAAGCAAATAAAGCAAAAGCAAACACAGGAAAAGGGTAACATACAACAATATATGTGTTACAGATTTTGAAATAAGATAGCTGATTAACATGTCTGCATCTTGTTCTATGAATAGCTACTATGAAGACAATATGCAATCTGTTAATTATTGTAACTATCCTATTAACCTATTTTGAAACTGTCTCATTACTATTTGCTTCTCAAAATTAATAAAAAATTGATTTAAAAATATATACATACATATATCTGTATATACAGAATAGCATAGATATACAGCTACTTTCTCTTCAATGAGAAGAAAATTTTGAACTTATAGTGTTTACACAAGATATCATGTCTGCATCTTGTACTATGAATAACTTCTTTTTTTTTTTTTTTTTTTGTCTTTTTGAGACAGGGTCTCGCTGTGCAGTTCAGGCTGGCTTTAAACTCACTTTGTAGCTCAGGCTGGTCTCGAACTCACAACAATCCTCCTGCCTCAGCCTCCCGAGTGCTGGGATTACAGGCGTGCGCTACCACGCCCGGCTACTATGAATAACTTCTACAAGGACAATATGCAATGTATTAATTATTGTAACTGTACTACTAATCTGTTTTGAAATTATCTCATTGTTATTTCTTTCTCAATAAAATTATTAAAAAGATAAGGATTGATATATTATCTTCTATATCCTCAAATCTGTTGCTCAAATTAACAGATACAGTTATGCAAGAATGGACATATCATTGACTATTGCCACATGCTTTCAAGAAATCTTAAATTTTCTGGTCTAACTTTTTCTTTTACTACTTTTTTCTTAAAAATATTTTAAAGAGTTTAGTAATAATTGATATGGCATTAGAAACATTACACATTTGGGGACAGGGAGATGGCACAGCAGAATAAGTGCCTCCCTGGCAAGTGCAAAGGCCTGAGTTCAGTTCCCGCTTCCGCCAAAAAAAAGAAACATTAGACATTTATGGACAAAATGACAGGTATTTATTTATTCATTTATTTATCTA
This sequence comes from Ctenomys sociabilis, assembly GCA_004027165.1. Taxonomy (NCBI): domain Eukaryota; kingdom Metazoa; phylum Chordata; class Mammalia; order Rodentia; family Ctenomyidae; genus Ctenomys; species Ctenomys sociabilis. The sequence continues at coordinate 9,217 of PVKA01038364.1, read as the reverse complement.
TTTATTTATTAATTATTTATGTTTGGCAGAACCGAGTGTTGAACACAAGGCCCTTGTGCTTACCAAGGAAACATTTATTCCACTGAGCCATCTCCCCAGCCCCAAGGACAAGTATTTACAGCATTGTTTATGTATTAGACAATACTGTCCTAAATGTAGTTGCTTAGTTCACAGATATCAGCATACAGAGTTAGTCAAGGTTAGGAATCTACACATTAACTGCTATTTTCAAAAAACTGATGGAAATTTGTAGTACAATCACCTCAGGCTTCCTGTATATATACTTGTTTGTTTTTCCCCCTACCTTTTTTCCTATCTCTTCTCCTTTTTCCCCTCTTCACTGTTGAATCCTTAAGTTTCTTTCCCTTTAACTGTATCTGTTATAACTTTAAGGTTGTATTTCTTCATTTGTGTTCTTACACTAGCGAGACAATACACTGTTTACAAATGTAGGTCAGGTTTATTTCACTTTTGAGTATAGCCACAAGTTGTATCCAATTAAATATGAAGGTTTCAAGCTTGTCTTTCTTTATAGCTGAGTAATATGCTATTGTATAAAAATACCACAGCTTTTTCATCTATTCCACAGGTGATGGGTACTTTGATTGATTCCAACATTTAGTTATGACAAATTGTGCTGCTATAAAAAAGGTGCATGTATATCAGTATAATGTTTTCAGTTCTCTTCAGAAAATTTTCAGAAGGGGAATAGGTGGATTGAATGGTATTTTCAGTCCTAATTTTTGGTGAGATCACTATTCTGATCTCAATAATGGTTGTACCAGTGTACACTTCCACAAGAAGTGGAGAAGAGTTCATTTTTCCCATGCAGTCTCTCCAGCATTTGTTGTTAGTTGACTTATTTATGATACCTATTCCTTCTGGGGGAGATGGAATCTCATTGTTGTTTTAATTTGAATTTCGTGAATAGCCAGTGATGTGGAACATTTTTTCAGGTCTTTATTTGCTTCATTTATTTCTTCCTCTGAGAACTGTTTATTCATCTCAGATGACCATTTTTCAACTGGGTCTTTGAATTTGGGGCCCTAATTTTTTTTTAGTTCTTTATATATTCTACATAGAAGACCTCTGTCGGAAGTCATTATTGGTTCAGATTTTCTGCCAGTTTGTGGGTGGTCCTTTCACTGTGTTGGAAATTTCTTTTGAATGATTGCTTTTTTTTTTTTTTTTTTTTTTTTTTTTTTTTTTTTTTTTTTTTTTTTTTTTTTTTTTTTTTTTTTTTTTTTTTTTTTTTTTTTTTTTTTTTTTTTTTTTTTTTTTTTTTTTTTTTTTTTTTTTTTTTTTTTTTTTTTTTTT
>PVKA01038363.1:0-20291 GCA_004027165.1 Ctenomys sociabilis | reverse complement strand
AGGCCTTGAATAAAGGAAAATTATATATATATATATATATATATATATATATATATATATATAGAGAGAGAGAGAGAGAGAGAGAGAGAGAGAGAGAGAGAGAGAGTATATATATAAATATATGTGAGTGTATACTCACAGAGGAGGGAGGAGAGAGAGAGAGGCAACAGACACAGAGAGAGAGAGAGAGAGAGAGAGAGAGAGAGAGAGAAAGAGAAAGAGTATTGATAAAATTATATGTGACTGTATACTCACAGAGGAGGGAGAAGACAGATAGAGAAGACAGAAACAGAGAAAGTGAGACAGAGAGATAGAGAGAGAGACAGAAAGAGAGATTTTAGTTCTTAAAATTCTAGGCCCCAGTTCCATAAGACACATTATGGTTTGGTGCTTTGTAAGAATCTGAATCTGTATTTAAGTATAGTATGAACTAAATTTTAGTAGAAATAGTATTATAATTGCTGAACATTATACTTTATAAATGACTAACCACCAGAATAATTATAACAGGGAATAAATGCTAATCCTTTGATTTCAATAATTGTACCAGAAAATAATATAAACTACAATTTAAAGAAGGTGGACAAAAAGTGTAATTGAACCCAATGTACTATTTTTAATTTATAAATGTTTTGAAAAATTTCAAGATTGAGATTTTAAATATGTAACGTTAGAATAAGGGCATCATATTATCATACATTTTTGTCTAATAAAATTCCACTGAAGGGCTGGAAACTGTATATGAGAATCTTTCCACTCTCACAATACAAAATAACGGGGTACCATCTGCTACCTAGAGCATTTGGTGCCACCAGCTAATACTTATCCATAAAATATCAAATGCAGAATACTAACATAGGGAACTAAAATTAAATAATAAAAGGGGGCTTTAGACATATTTATCTGATGGAGATTGTTGCAATGTATTCAAAATGTAGGTGTCTAAAGGCAAAAAGAAGGTTTTGTAGGACATCATTATAAAACAGAAGCAGCTGTAATATTTATAGCTTTCATTCTGTGCTAATTGATTTTTACTTTCTGAGAGACTATAACGAATGCTGAAGTTATACCAAGGAATATCAACAGAATACTTAGGTCAAATAAATATTCTTGAAAAAGTAATGCTCTTTCAAGAATCATGTATCATGTGTTTACTAACATAAGGTAGTAAGAATTGGAAGGAGATGGGTTTGGTGAAATTACAAAAGGGTTAACTATTACTACTACTACTACTACTACTAACTATTACTACTAACATAACCTCATTGGCAATGAAATGTTAAACTGTAAACTAATCACTAATGGCTTGCTTTGGTTTTGGTTTCATCTGACAACAAATATGATTTTGAGTTAAAGGCCAGGTAAAAGACAAAGATAATGGAAATTTGCACGTCAGTGCCCATATTACATAATTGTTAAACCAAAGAATTCTGAGGTGACCTGGGGAAAGGAGAGAACAGAGAGTCAATGGAAAGTGAGAGTAGGGATCTACTGAGGTTATATGGAGACATACTAGTGAATAATTGCAGTAGGTATCTGGGCACATGGCATAGAACTTTTGGAAGAGCGCGGTGAAAGCTGTGCTGGGTGATACTGAAATTTGGAAAAGTAGATCATCAAGGTCAGAAAAGAGAAAGAACAAAGTGTTTAAGTTAATATTGAAGGGAGATGAGAAAGAACGATGACACAGTCACCAGTAGTGAAGGACATTTCAATTGCAAAATCTGCAAACAGTAATTACATCTAAAGTTAAACACCTTATATATCTTTTATTTTATTACTGCAATGAAACAGAATTCATTACAGAAGTAAATGTAATGAGAAAAATTAGTAACTATATTTTATTTACTGACAATATTTCAGCTATTTCCTTTTGCTCAAAACTGACAGAAGTCAAATAGCAATAGACAAGTTCAGAATTATTTCCTTCATTGATTTTCTTCAGTGAAATTTGTCCCTTTTTATTTGGCAAATACTGAAGGGTTCCAAATGAGTTCTAATTTAGTTGCTTTTACTTTGATTTGGTAATTGTGTTTCAAATGTCATTTTACATGAATGGGTGAAAACACAAATTTATATAGCTTTTATTTGTTCTTCTTCTTGACCTAAGGAAGCTATTAATGAGGTTACTCCTCTCTACTGCATTAAAAGTTTGATTTCTCATCAGTCTGACAAAAAGTGACTGAAAGTATCACTGACTCTTTGTACACTAAAAATATCTTTGTTAATATGCTGGTGGCCCCAGATCAACTCTCTGGAACAAGTGTCCACATCATTGAAAAAAATTAGATTAACTGCAACAAAATTCATATTCTGAATGGGATCTGAACAAGCATGGCCACTTTTTGCAAAGGTAAGGGGTGGTCCTCTGTCACCCCAGTGAATACATGGAATATTAGGCTCTATATTCCGGTTCTGAGTTATATGAAAATTTGGTCCCTAGGGTTCTTTTTATTTTTTTTTTGTGTGTGTGTGTTTTAATGACTAGGGTGTGTCTTCAAATGAAGTTCCAGGTGTGACCTGAAAAACTACAGGAATTTATCATCCGGCAATGTTCTGTGATTATTTGACTTACAGAATTCTAATTCACAAAAAATTTGTTTGAAGAATTCCAGAGATAAATGATAAATACAAGTTTTCATCCTACGTACGCACACATGCACACAGAAAGAGGTTCAATTGATGCAACCAAGGACTATTTTAAGTCTTTCTACTGAGCTTAGCTATACAGAACTACAAAATGTGCTCCCTCCCAAATCCTCCAATAAAATGCCTATGTATAGTTCAAATGAAAAGTAACTCAATACTGCATAGCCTGGACTTAACAATACATTAGCTTTGATGTTGCATGATTTATACTCAGAAGCATTTTTCTCATTAGGTTACTAAAATTATTTCTTTAAAATACCTGAAATAGAATATATAAATCTTAGATGTATCCTACGGTGAACATACTTTTTGTGCTTTACAATCTAAGTAAGGATTTCCTTGTGGAGGTTTACTTTCATTTTTTAAAGAAAAAGATTTGAAATCTTATTTATTTATTTATTTGGTATAGGGTCTCCCTATGCAACTCAGATGCATAGTGATCTTCCCTTCTCAGCCTCCCCAGGGATGGAAGTAAAGCCATGTGCCACCACATCCAGTTTCACTGGCCCGCTCAGCATGGGGCCAGCATGGCATGAGGTACCTGGGATTGAACCCAGGGCCTTGCACTTGTCAGGCAGGTACTTAGACCACCAGGCTATTTCCCCTGCCCTTACTTTCATTTTTTGACCACCATACGGGAAAGAATGTAGTATGGGTTTGGAAAGCAAAGCAAAAAAATGAGAACATTGCTTGTAATTCTTCACTCCCTCACTTCCCTCCACATCCATGTCTTTTGCCAAGCAGGTTTGAAGTTCCTCCTTCTCTAGCACAGTGTACACCTCCAACCCTTTAGCTTTATGCATTGTTATCACTGGCTTTGGACAATATTATATGATGAATGAGAACGTGGGGACCATAACAGCTGTGTGTCTAAGAGATGCTCCAGATTTCTTCAAAACCTTATCCACCTTGCTATGGGAAAAATTTACTTCAGAAATCTATTTATTGTTTTACTGTAGATATCAAAATTAAGGCACAAGGAAAAATTTAAAAATCTAACCCCAGACAGAATCCAACTCAATTTAGCAGTGCACAGGCAAGTGCCATCAAGATCAATTCAAACACACCCAAATTCCAGACTCTTGGCTATAAAACAAATGACCTGTATTGTAACCCTTTGAGCTGTGATTTTCCTGTGGCACTGTCACTGTAGCTGGGCTAAGAAAATCCTGCAAGCTACTGTTGTCAGCTTTATCCTTTACACCTGGAGATTTTCGCAGCCCACAGGAATGCTGCTACATGTGGAAACAGGAACGTGGTACTAATATGACAAATCTAGATATTAAACAACTGTTTAATAAGCAGCAACTATATACAGGATTATATTCTTTAGGAATATGCAATCCAGTCCTACTAACTAGGTATAGCCTCTAATTCTTTATCTAGTAATCCTTCTAAAATGTCAGAAAAGCCATTCCCTTTGTAGTCACTACTTTATTGATGCAATAAATTAAAGATATATGCATTGCAGCTTATTAAACTAGTCAAAATTATTATTAAGTAAAATCAAAGTTGCAAATGAAACTTTTGAGAGGTTAGTAATTATGCCCATGTTCCACACTGTAAATTGTTTTCATTTAAGATATCAAGAATTGGATTAGTCAAATAGATCAACGAATTAAAATGCCTGCAACCAGGCTCAGAGGTCAGGAGTTTCATCCCCTGGCCTGCCATGCTAGCTCTGGCCCTGGGGGAAGCTGAGATGACAACTGACATTGGGGGTAGTGGCGCAAGCCTGTAATCTCAGCTCTTGGGGGCTGTAAATAGGCGGATCACTATGAGTACAATCTAGTAGGAGATCCTGAACACCCTGTAGACCTTTCCCCTCAAAAAAAAAAAAAAAAAAAAAAGAAAGAAAAAGAAAAAGAAAAAAGAAAAGGAATAGAAATGAAAGTTTGGGAATATTTGAAGTTTCCTTTTGGTTCAATGAACATGCTCTGAAATTAGAAGTTTCTGAGTTTAGATAGCACTGTATGAAACTCTGACAAGTTCTACACTTTATTTTATTTAATATTTTGGCAGAAATAGGGACTAAACTCAAATTCTACACTTTAAAATAGATAAAATAGCTGGGTGTGGTGGCGCAAGCTTATAATCCCAGCACTTGGGAGGCTGAGGCAGGAGGATCCTTGTGAATTTCGGATGAGTCTGTGCTACAAAGTCTGTCTCTGTCTCTGTCTCTGTCTCTGTCTCTGTCTCTGTCTCTGTCTCTGTCTCTGTCTCTGTCTCTGCCTCTGCCTCTGCCTCTGCCTCTGCCTCTGCCTCTGTCTCTGTCTCTGTCTCTGTTTCTGTCTGTAGCTCAAGGCCATCCTGAACTGTGCGTTGAGACAACTCTGAAGATGTATTGCAAAACATGTCCGGCACTCAAAAAATTTAGAATAAGCCTATTTGAAATCAGAGCAATGATTATATTAAGCAAATGTGTCCAAAATCTCCATGTCGTCACCTTAAATTTTAAGTTTCTACAAAACCTCTATTTTAAAGAGGTCTTCCTCATGAAAAATCATTCTGTTTTTCTTATCCTAGAATTTTAAATTTTAAAGAGATCTAAAGATGGAGAGAAATTATGTATAACAGTTCAAAGCCTATATAGAATTGATAGAGAAGCAAACTGAAAAAGTTTATAGACTTCAGTATGAAAGCCACATTAATATGTTGAAACTTACCTTAAATGAGAGTCCTGATGTAGGTAAGATTTGAAATAATTTTTAAAATTTTTCCAGAAAAATATGTGGTGCTATACATCTGTAATCCCGCATCTGGGAAGTTGATGCAGGAGGATTAGTGGGGATGGTGGTGGAAAATTTGAGCCCTATTATAGAAAATTAGCCATACCTTGTATCAAAATATACAAAAAAGCCTGGTGATATAGCTCACTATGATGGCTGTACATTGAGTCTCTATTATGGATTAAAACTATAGTGAAATATATTAAGTGAACCATAAAACATGTACAAATAATAAGCTTACATACATTAACACATATATGTTCACATACATTAGTCATAATCTTCATTTAACTGCATTCAGTTAAAAATGAAGAAAAAATTATTTTGAAAATGCATTGACAGGCTTTCCTATTGAATTCTGAAGCAACCACTCTACAATACACTCAATAGCATACATAATGATTGTATTCCATGCAATGTGCTTAATAAGAAAGTCAAATGAAAAAAAATTGGAAAATAATAATTAAAGTTTATTACACCAGGGAAATCCATTTTAAAATGCATATAATATTTTTTGTTAAGCTTTCAGCCCAAGTAGTCATCAAAAATAATTAACATTGAGGGCCAAGTTTATATCTATAAATTTTTCCAATTAAACAAGTTGATAAAATCCTAATATCCTAAGTTGTAAATAGATATTTTCATGCAGTATGTATAGGAAAGGATTTATATTGCTAAAGTGTGTTTGGAAAATAGTTTGGAAATTTTATAAGAATTAAATAGACATGACTCTTTATCCACAGATTGCAGTTTGAGATAGTATTTTGAACATATCACATCAAATGTGCAAGTGTGATATGACATGACAATCGCTATAGCAGAATCCCTCTGTCCTCTCTCTGTCTCTGTCTCTGTCTCTGTGTCTGTGTCTGTGTCTGTGTCTGTCTGTGTCTCTAGCTCTCTTTGACATTTGATAAAGTGTCTCATCTTGTATTTCAAATTGTCCTGAAACTCTGTTTCCTCAGCTTCCCAAGGACTTGGATTACAATTGTGCCACCATACCAAGCTTAACCACAGCACTAATAAAAATACAGAGTAGGAGAAGAAAGCACATGTTACAGGTAATTAGAAAAACTTACATACTGGAAAAATATGATATTTGTTTATATTAATATGGAGATACATTTACTTTATGCTGTGACTTTTTTTTTTCGGCACCGGGTATTGAACTCAGACCCTTGCACTTGCCAGGGAAATGCTTATTCTATTGAGCCATCTCCCCAGCCTCAAGTTTTTATTCTTTTTTTTTTTTTCTTTTTTTTTTGGCAGAACTGGGGATTGAACTCAAGGTCTTGTACTTGCCAGGCAAGCACTTGTTCTACTGAGCTATCTCCCTAGCCCACATTTTTTTTTCACTGTGACATTTTAAGTGACTTTTACTTTGTATATAAGCATGTGTTTTCAATGGGGCAATATACTAAGGCTACAGAAATTGGTTCTTGGGGTTGAGCAAGCAATTCTGAGATACTACAATGGTGTATGGCAGCCTAAAGTGAGGCAATGCCTAAACAGTATTTCTGTAGATATTTGAGATATTAAAATTCCACGGGGTTGGTGGTGGAGGAGAAAAATATCTGAAAAAAATTCTCCACAGAGGGGAAATGGTAATTTTAAAAAGATTAAGAACTATTGTGCTAACCTATGGCTGGCAGGGTTTGAGTTTCCTATTATGTGTATTTTTCTTCACTTACATACATGTACACAGATATTTTCATTTTAGGAAATTAATCTTTCTTCATTTTTAGAAAAATAAGATTTGTTCTCACATTTTAGGACTACTTCGATCATGAATGATTAAAAATAGGAAAAGATGTATGGCTTGAAAAGGATAAAGTATGTGGTGACAAGTAAATAAGACCTGGGTATATCTATTTCTGAGACTACTCCTTAAAATTTGGACACATGCCTGCATACACACACACACACACACACACACACACACACACACTTCCATCCATCCATCCAGCCATCCATCCATCCATCCATCCATCCATCCATCCATCCATCCATCCATCCATCCATCTAGATTCCTTTTTCTGTACAGTAATTTAGGTTTCTAAGTAATGTCATTAAAGAAATAGATTTTTTTTCTTTATTACAGACTTGAACCAGAGAACAGAGGCAGAGCTCAACTTAGCAGAAACAACAATGGTACAAATTTCTATTAGTTTATGTCTTTACTACAAGATGTTTGCATTCATCTTAGGGAGTAGGCACATGGCTTTATATATCTGGATTCTTTTGATTCCTGTTCCCCTCACTGTTCTTCTCCCCATTTTCCCTCTCTAGATTCCCTTTCAATTTGCAAAAGATTTCTCTCCATTTTCTATTGTCTGTCTTTCATTTTGAATTTTAAATTATTTATGCTTTGCATTTCTCACATAAGAGAAATTATGCAATATTTAAGTTTGTGTGTCAGGTTTATTTCATTTAATATTATGGTCCCAAAGTGTATCAGCTTTCCCATAATGATTCAACTTTATCCTTCACTATAGAAGAATAATATTCCATTATTTACAATTACACACTATTTCATCCATTCACGTGTTGATGGATAGAAGGTGGTAGAAATTCTAAATGCTGGGATAAGCTAGAAGAAAAGTACAAGATATGTGGTGTGGAGTCGTAGCACATGCGATTAGGCCATCTGTGGTTGCTAATTGTCAACAATCAAATTTAGGCTGATTCACTGTAATAGAGCCTGCGCAACCAGGACATTGTCTTCTTTGATCATTTTATTTCAAAGAGATGGCTCCTAAGCTTTAGGGAACGATATTTGTGAGAAATGAAGCTGGGAAGAGCCATCTTGACTGACAAATGAAAGGATTTACAGTTGCCAGTTTTCTAAAGCAAATGCAGTTAAAAAGAGAAAAGGTAAAGAGCCCATTATATTTAGGAAGAGACTCACAGTAATTAAGATTATTCAAGGTGCTGGGAACATTAAAGCAGTTTTAGGCAAGAGTCCTTCTGTTCAGCTGCTTTCATTCATAAGGTAGATGGTCAACTAAAATAATTTTTATTGTCTGCTATGAATAACAATTGATGTATTATGATTTGTTGTCCCCCAAAGCCTCATGCAATGGTGGAGCAAGGACTTCTAGAGTTTGACATTACTTCATGATCAAGGCTGGGATTATGGGTTTTAGCAATTATAGGATTAGGGGTGTGAGTACTACCGCCAGCCTGGGGCAGATAACCTGAATGCTATCTAAGGGAGACAGGCTTCCTTGCCAGTTCTGTGGACAATCCACTACTATTATGGAGTATAAGATTATATTGGGTTATTTTGATGAATTCACGTACCTGCCATCTTTAGACTGGTTCCAAGTATGAAAAGGGCTTTAAAGACTTCTCCAAATATTTCTCCTCTCTGCTGCCATTGTTGCTGTTACATCTCCACTTTGCTCTCTGCTCTTTGCCACCACCATGAAAGCTTGGTCTCTACGATGTGCCACCCTGCCTAGAAGCTAGCCAAATATGGACTGAAACCTCTATTAGCTGTGAGCTAAATAAACCTTTCTTTCCTTCATTTTGAGTGTCAGGTGTTTGTCCCATCAATGAGAGAAGAGACACTGAGACATAATGTACCATCTTACAATGATTCCAAAAGAGAATTTTCATTTAGCATGAAAATTATAGGAATGTTTACATTTCTATAATTTTTAAGAATGGCACAGGATACTATTGAGTGAAGACTTAATGTAAACTATTTTAGTTCTTTAAAATATTTTAAGGGCTTAAGGCCAGCCTGAACTGCAGATTGAGACCCTGTCTCAAAAAGACAAAAACAAAAAGCCTGGCGTGATGATGCAGGCCTGTATTCCCAGCACTCAGAAGGCTGAGGCAGGAGGATTGTTGTGAGTTCGAGACCAGCCTGAGCTACAAAGTGAGCTTAAGGCCAGCGTGAACTGCATAGTGAGACCCTGTCACAAAAAGACAAAAAAAAAAATATTTTAAGGGCCAGCCAGATAGCTCAGTGGATTAAAGTGCTTGCTTAGGCAGATTCAAGGACTGAGGTTCAACTCCCAGTGTGTTGTGCCAGCCCCAACCCCAGGGTGCTTTGACATAGCAACTGAGAGCGGGCATAGTGGCACACGCCTGTAATCCCAGAAGTTGGGAGGCTGAAAACAGGAGGATCACTATGAGTCTGATCTGTGCAGTGAGAACCTGTAGACTCTGTGTTAAATAAAAAATAAATAAATAATAAAATAACATACCATAATATATGCATTTAAGGGGACTCCTTCTAACTCCCACTAGTGATATTTTCTTATGACTATTTCATGCACATTTCTTATTAGGAAAACTTAGCTATTCCTTTTATGCATCTTTTAACTCCTCAGCAACTCTTTGCAATTAAGAAAAATATATTTACAAAGGGGAATAGTAGGGCTTAAGAGAAGAAAATCTCTGATATTTTGAGAGCCTTTAAAGCTTTTTGTGTTTTTAAAGTGTTAAACATGGACTTTTTAATTTTACTAATTTGGGGGATGTACAATAGATGAGAAACAAAATATTAAGAAGAATATATGATATGGTTACTTGACAACACTTTAATGAGGGTTTACTGATAATTATTGCTCATATGTTCACCATGCAATACCTTAAGCACACATAGAGTACTTAGATGAATTTTGCAGTTCAAAAAGTCTACTGGACAGAAACAAAGTTTTTGGAGACAGGGTATTACTATGTAATACAGGTTGGCCTTGAACTAACAGTGATCATCCTACCTCAGTTTCCTTAGTTAGTGCTAAGGTGATGGGCATGTGCTACCATGTGCAGCTTGGACAAAATAGCTTTAGCAGATTATAAAATATTTCAGAGATTTATGTAGCACTTAGCTCTCTATGGCTGTTATGTTCTGCACATTCTATGTTTTTCATGAAAACAATGTAGAAACTTTGAGCTAAGAATGAGTGTGATAAGGGTTTGGGCATGGTGACAATTGCCTGTAATCCTAGCACTCAGAAGACTGAGGCAGGAGGACCATTGTGAGTTCAAGACTAGTCTGGGTGAAAAATTGGGCTCAAGGCCAGACTGACCTGCACAGTGAGACCCTGTCTCAAAGACAGACAGACAGACACACACACACACATACACACACACACACACACACACACACACACACACACACACACTATATGGTGGTGGGACAAAATTGACTTAGATTTCATACACTGAGAGTCTGAATACTCCAATGCAAAATTGCTGAAAACAGCACTCTGCATCTTCATGACAGCTGATTACGGTACGCTCTGCCAATGTGGTCGGGAAGGCAGTAGAAAAGTGCATTGGGTTATATTGGTGTTTGTACCGTAATTAACTGCTACTGATGTGTTTGTGGATTCCACAAGTTATTAAGAAAAAACACTCTGTCACATAATTAAAAACATAGATCATGCTGATACTTCTTTTAATTTGCTAGAATACACCACCTAATATAATTGTTGTAGTCTCTTGGTATTTGGGTGAGGTTATCTTTACTATTAAATCTATAGCATATCTACCATATTGTCTCATCAAGAGTCTCTCTTCTGATCTATTTTAAAAATAAGCTGTTTTAGGGCAAGAAAAAATATAAATACATGTACAAACACACAGATATTAAATGTGTACATGTAGAAGCTATATATATATATATATATATATATATATATATATAAACTAAATTAGATTCTTTCATACATATTATATATCTGTCATATGTCTCATGTAGACATTTTTGCATGTCCAGGAACCTATTGCTCATTAGGTTCATTAATGAGCTGTTCACTGAGTCCCTGGTAAGCATGGCGCACTGAGGATCCTGCCCTCACGTGCAACTCTACTCAGTCCATAGTCTGTGGATAGATGACAACACAGGTCCCACTCTGAATCAGAATCTGCATTTTAACAAGATGCCCATGTAATTCCCACACAAATTGAAACTTGATAAAATATTCTTTTAAGTCAAATAATTTCACAGTGTTAGAGCAATTGGGTGCAAGTACAAAATTTGAGAGTTAAGGTAAAGATGAATTCACTGTGGACCTACAAATTCAAACTGAAGGACACAGTGACATCAATATACTATTATAGTAAATTTGAATAATGATCTGCATATAAGAAATATTATCTATGTAGTCAAAAATCATTCAGTCTGGGGAATTTCAAAAGGAATAATACAAATGAAGGTGGATAATGGCAAAGGATGTTAGTTGGGGCTGATGATGGTTTGGTAAATCAAGTTGCTAAGAATTCGGGATAATGTGGAGAGTGGATGATGGGCTTTAAGCATCTTTACACAATGCAGAGAACGATTTTGAAGAAGGTGAAGTGACAGCAGGAAGATATCTTAATCTTTGCTCATGGCAACCAATTTCCTCAAGTCTAGGGCTGTGTAAATCGTATTTTACTTCCTTCTTGTTTAAAAGATACAAAATAATCAATATAAGCCTGACATAATCTTGGATTATTTTACTCAGCCTCTGTTATAGAACTGAAATTTTATTTTAACAAAAACAAATGATAGTAGTTATTTGTGCAATCAGTTTTGCAGTCAACACAGACTGTGTGTAGAAAGAGACCACTATTCGTCAATGTAACTGAAGGGGAAATGTAATCATGCCTTTAAGTAGTTTACAACTATGTCAGAGTCACTCATCACATTGAGGATGTCACTCAGTGGTAGATCACATTCCTAGCATGCATGAGGTCCTAAACCTAATCCTAATCCTCAACATCACATGCACAAAATAAAAGCTATAGAAAATTTATAGATGAACATATTGTAATCCTTGTATTTAAGATACCAAAGATTGGTTTCAATTGTTGCAAACATTTAAGCTTAGCTTGCTTTGTCTACAAGCCACATAGTCAATAGTGTGTGAAGCTGTGATAAGGTCCCATGGCTATTTAAAGGCTTTGCTGAGTTCCATGAGCACTACCACTGTCACTTAAACCAATTTCAGTCTTGGATGAGTTAAAGTAAGTTTTACATCAGTACAGTTTTTAATTCCTGAATGGTTGCTCCTGCTCCCTAATTCTTGCCTCTGGAGTCTCCATATTAACATTGAAAGGAACTGTTGTCCTTTCCTGCTGTAGTCTTCAGCTTGTTACTTGTTTGTTGATGTTTTATCTCTCCCCATGGTTAAGATATTTCAAACAGAGAATCTCAGGCTCTACTCAAGCTCCATAGAACTCTGCTAACGAAAGGAGCAAGTAAGTTGAGCATTGTTTATATTTCCTTATTGCAAACAGTTTGAAAAAATATGAGAAAACACTTTCTTTGTTTGTTTTAAGGTCTCCCTACGTAACTCAGGCTGGCCTCAAACTTGCAGTGATACTCTTGCATCATCAGCCTAAGTGCTGGTATTACAGGCAGGTGCCGCCACACCTGGTCTGAGAAAATGTTTCTTAATATCATAGCCATCCTAATTCCTTCTATCACAGAAAAGATAAGTAAATCCTTTAAATAAGCTTTCTGAAATCTAATTGTCAGTTTCCATCCTGTGTTTTTAAATAAAATACGAAGTTTATTTTTGAACTCTGAAAATTATTATTGTGAACACAAAAGACATTTCTAAATTTATGATTAAAAAAACTCAAGTGTAAATTAAATAGTAAGTAAAAATTCCTCATTTTCTGTAGTTCTGGCATACAAAAACTCACTGAGATTCTGCATGTGTCTATAAACTTAGTTATATCATTGTTGTCAACATCATCATTAATCATCATAATTATTGTACATATAATATAGTTACTGCATATGCCTTTAAACTACTTAATCATGCCTTTAAGTAGTTTACACATGTGAATTTATTGCTTTTGAAACTATCTTATAACAAAGGCATGATTAACATCACTTTTTAAATGAAGAAACTAAATCAAAGACTAGATAAAGAATGTTTCTAAGGTTCAGTTGCTATTGGGCAGCAGAGCTGCTATGAAAAAATGTTGACAATAACATTGATGTGTAGTAAAATATCTTGCGAGAATTTTAAAGTCAGGGAGGTCTGGGTTCAAAATATGGCTCTAAGGCTTCAAGTACAAATGCTTGATGCAAATGATTATTTCTCAGAATATGAATTAGCTGGTACATAAAAGAGAAAATGTATGCTCTAATTCCCAGGAAAAGAAAAAGAAATGTGCATGTGCCTACCCTAAGGCCAAGTAAATGCAGTTGGTTCAGTAACAATTAATTGCTAGCATTTCTACATTTCCAGTGAAATCTCTGTTGTTACAGCAATTCTGTTTTTATACAAACTGTGCTTTCAAAAATGAACTTCATTTACTTCTTCCTTTACATGTCAAATAGCTTAGAATATTTTTTAAAAAAAATATTTACAATCCTGTGCTACACACCTACTCCTGGGATCATTAGACAAAGTACAAAGCATCGTAAGAACATCTTTAGGAAGTTCAAGGGTACAGTAGTTGCAATCTGCATAAGTGAGTGCAGATGTTGCTGGTAAACATAAGAGAAGCTAAATGCCTGTTGAATTCAGTAATTGTTTTTCATAATAAAGGACTAAACAGTCCTAGGGGAATGTCTTCAGAATATCTCAGAGACGTCTGAAAAAGGCCAATCTGTCATGCATTTTCTACATCCTTATACTTTGGAGATTGTCCATGGTCCCATTCGCAGTCAGATGAGTCCCAGAAACCTGAGCCTATCAAAATGACAGTGTTGGGGAGCCGGGGAGATGGCTCAGTGGAATAAGTACTTCCCTGGCAAGTGCAAGGGCCTAAGTTCAATCCCCGGTTCTGCCAAAAAATAAATAAAGAAATAAAAAAAAAAAAAATCTTTAGCCGGGCGTGGTGGCGCATGCCTGTAATCCCAGCACTCGGGAGGCTGAGGCAGGAGGATTGTTGTGAGTTCGAGACCAGCCTGAACTGCACAGTGAGACCCTGTCTCAAAAAGACCAAAAAAAAAAAAAAAAAACAAAATGACAGTGTTAATGAAGGTTAACTCTTACCTCCACTCTACCCCCACTGTCTCTCAAGCATGAAGCAGATAAAGAATAAGTCTATCTGTCCGGACTGGTTGACTTTATTAGTTCCCTGCATCCAAAGTCTTTGCTATCAGCTATAACTCTCTTTTGCCAATTCCATTGTTGCTGCATTTCTTGTGCACCACAGCTGAACTTAGACTTTCTGATTTTCTACATTCTTCTGTGTCCAACAATTTTCTCAAGTATATCTGCAAGAGTTCATGTTGTGGAAAATTGATATATGTAAATTTCTTTTTTCTGTGTCAAAGTGTAATACAAATTATATTATATTTAGGCAACCAGTCCAGTATGTAACCTGCAACAGACTGTAAAATTGTATGTTTTCTTGTTCAGGTGCACAAAACAAGAATGTGAAAGCTAAAAGCAACAACAGCTTCGCCACACATCTGCTCTGGTGTCAAGGGGTTGTTGATATTAGATGAATTTGTTACAGCCAATTGAAAAAGTGAATGACAGTTTATCAAATTTCAGAGATTCTTTCTCAAGGATAGCTTGCTGCCTTCACCAATGTTATGAAGAAATTCACAGTCCTTGAAACTGCTAAATTCAGAATTGTTCCAAGTGTAAAATGTGTTATTGTACAAGAACCTTGTAGTCCTGGAAATAACCCTATGGTTTATGCTATTCAAGTAAGGTTTCGGATGCTGCCCCGAGGGCTATACCAGCTTGGAAACAGCCCATAATAGAGGGCATCTCAAATTTTCTCTTCTTTCAACTGCATGACAGCACATCCTGTCATTTGTACAATTCTTTTGTAACCATTTTTTCACATTTAATTTCTAGTATTATACTGTTACAGAGAATAGAACAGACATTAATTAGAAATCTCAGGGTAAGGCTTAGATGGAATTCTGTCTTCAAGAAGACTAAGAATTATTTTCTCCCGATGGATTTTTGTTTTCCACTTCTGTCTGCTTCAGTGCTATTGTTTCTGTTGCCATCTTACTTTCCTACATGTCTTCCTGGAGACAGGAAGATTAGTGCTGTCATTTGGCTTTCCCTTTGTAGTGTTTCGAAGCTAGGCTTTCCAATATGTATAAGTGTTTTACAAATGACTTGTTAGATCTATGTACAATATTTTTGTGTACCAGGACTCAAACTCAGCACCTCTTGCTTGCCAGGCAGGTTCTGTGCCTCTTAGCTATATATCCCTAGTCGTGATCTATATATACTTCAAAAAAATTACTTCAATTAATCCTGTAGAAGACATATATTTTGAACTAACTTTTAAAAACCTCATGTCATCAGAACTATTGTGAAGCACAAAGAAAATCATTTTAACTCTTAGGATTAATGTATTCATTAATACATTCAAGAATAATAAATACAGAGATAAGTAGAAGAGGTACATTTTAAAAATTATTTACTGAAAAAACTGAAATACCTCAAATAATTACTTATGTAAGTAGCTCACAATTAAGACTAAATAGCATTTAGCTGTGCTCTTCACAATAGAATATATTCCTAAAATGTGTATTTCATCCAGATTTGTTTATTCAAAATTTCAAAATTGCTTATTAATCATCTTCCTACTATATGCTAAATAATGCAAAATACAGTGATAAAACTAAAGTAATTAACATAAAGTTTCACATCAAATAGCTTAAAAGCCAATATGAAGGAGTGAGAATATACCCAAACAGGCACATAACTGTATAGGAAGCAGTCTCAACAACAGAAGTGATCACTGTAAGCACGAAAGGCTTGTCCATATCTATGTCACACTGAGAGTAGTCCCATAACACTTTACTTGTTTCTGGACATTGGTTTATTGATGAGTAAGTTTGGACAAGGGCTTAGGGGTGGAAATCTATTTGGGGACTTCTAGGAAAGCTATGCTTGCTCCTACTTGGGAGACACAATGTGGAACAATCTTTTTCTGTCTATAGACTGAAAGTTCATGTGATGCTACACTGATTAGCCAACCAAAGAGGACGATTCCTATGTGAAAAATGCAAAGAAGAAGGCAAAGAAAATTTGGCCATAATTATTAATAAGACCATTTTATCTGACAAATTACCAACCCTTGTTCAGTCTGGAATTGTTAGATAACACAAAATTTATTTTTAGTATTTAAGTCATTAATGTTTTTCAAATTTTATTTTTGTTAGTATGTGCATATATGTTTGCATTCATGACAGGGAAGCAGTACATGCACATAAAATATCCAATTCCTTTTTTAAAAATATATTTTAAGGAATGGTCTACAGGGTGTTCAGGGTCTCACTACTAGATCGGACTCATAGGGATCTGCCTGTTTACATTCTCCTAAGAGCAGGGATTACAAATACATGCCACTATGCCCAGTCTCAATTGCTGGCTCAGTGTGCCCTGGGGGTGGGACCAGCATGGCAGGCCCAGGGTTCAAAGCCCTGGCCCATCATGTTCTTGCAGGCACATTAATCTTCTGAGCTCTGGGGCCAGCCATTAAGTCAATAATTTTGAAGCTGAACAAAAATATAAAATAATAAAAAATTCTTAATAACCTCCTCTTCAAACAGTACTATCTTCATTTTCTACGTCTAAATGTTCAAAATTTTATACTCTTTTTCTTATACATATTTCCTGTATGAGATTTACATTCATCTTGGGAGAGTGTAAATTTACAATGTATAGGTTGTTTCTTTTTTAAAATTTATTTTAATGAGAATAAAAGATGAAACAGCAATAAAACAGTTTCAAAACTGGTTAGTAAGGCATTTACAATAATTAATACTTTGCATATTGCTGTCTTTGCAGCAGTTATTCAGAGGACAAGATGTAGACATAATATCTTGTCTAAACAATATTAGTACATACCTTTCTTCTCAATGAACTAAGAGAAAGTAACTGTGTATCTATTCTCACTATTCAAGTGGTGTCACACGTTTTCTGTTCAAGGAGATTATGGGGCCACAGAGGAAAGTAATTTCATATTACTTGCATATTGTGCCTAAGGAAAGCCATTTAGAAACAAAATATTCTCTCAGGCTTTCACAGAGAGCAAACTGGTCAAGCAATGGCCATGAGTCATCCTGATGGCTGACACTGCTGTATGTGGTTCCAGGATAAATCTTGAGGGGATTTGACTGACCTTGTGAGATAGCAAAAGTTACATTCTTAGTTATATAGACCTTGCTTTAACTTGGTCTTAACTATCCAGCAGAAAAGTGTAAGTGTGAGGTACAAAAATAAAGTTATATTAATATGTTGAGCTGTGAAAGACTTAAGTCAACAACTTCAGAGAAGTGCCAATTGTGCTGGTACCTCACTACCATTATGGAGTATTGGACTATATTGGGTTATTGACAGGTATGAAGTATGAAATGGTCCTTTAGGGGCTGGGGAGATGGCTCAGTGGAATAAGCACTTCCCTGTCAAGCGCAAGGGCCTGAGTTCAATCCCTGGTTCTGCCATTAAAACAAACAAACAAAGAAAAAAACAGTGAAAAGGTCCTTTAAAGACTTCTCAACATACATTTTCTCTAACTGCACTGGAACACCCATCTCTGACAAAACAAAACAAAAAAATTGGATATTTTGGGTGGGAGCCATGGAAGCTAGGAAATTGATCAAATGTGTGTAGGCAGAACTAGACCTTAGTGCCTAAAGCAAACAAGCTACCTTAGTGCAGAGATAAACATCCTGTCTGGCTAAAGTCAGTTATTAGTCACTAGCAAACCTTGTGTCACATGCTACTAACTTTGCAAAAGTATAAACAAAATACCATTTTGTCAAACAGTATTATCTTTAAATCTCTCAAAATTCAAATATGACAAACCCAAACTTGTTCCCTGCTCTATCATTATTCAAGTGTAAGTAATCAACTAATTATTTTGCTCTGCATACATATGTCTGTTTTGAAATTATATTTTTAAAAATAGAAACCATTTTGCTTTTGCTTCAGCCCCATCACTTGCCTTCTAGAGCAGAGTTTCTCAAACTCCCAGGAGTAAAATTTCTCTTTACTGTACTATTTCCAACCTAGAGCTTGGATATCATCAGTTTGGTGACTAGCTAAAGTTATTAACTCCATGAAAATGATAAACACAGATTATACAACCAAAAGTGCACTCAACTTATACAATTAGATATAAATTGCTGGTGCAAGTATAAAATTATTGCTCTGAGTATAATTCTATTTCTTATTAAGTGTTCATCCAATGATTATGTTAAAAGACAGAAAAGCATAGGAAAAGCCAGGTCAACACTGATGGGTTTATTTAACTCAAATAGAAATTAGATTAACATAAAATGATCTGATTATAAACTTGAATGGAAGGCATCATCCATTTTTTGTCATATTTGTATTCAGGCTTTTGCTTTAATTTAATTTTAGCAATGTCACAACCAACCAATGAATATTAACTAGTTTTCTATCTGTTTGCGGCCCCATAATGTAGTGTTAACAGTAATGGATATTTTTCATATCTTTTTCACTTTACTCCTCTTATGTTTCCATGGTAACAACCTTTATTGATTCTAGAATTTTGAAAGAATAACTTTAAGTAGCTCATTAATATAATAGACACAATATCTAATTATACTGATATGCTATTTTCAGGTTATATTTTGAACAAGGGATTCATGAAATTTGATGGGTAGAAACATGTTGATGACATAAAGAAGCCAAAACTTCCCTTAAAATGTTTAAAAAGATTTTAGTTTAAATGAAAATGCCCTAAGGCCTTGTTTCCTTTTTATCCTTAATTTGCAACCTTCAGTTTTAAAACAAAAGCTTGGTAAATGCATTTTGTTAGTAATTGATGTAATGAAAACCAAAGTGTTTAAATAAATATTTAAATTTACATGTCTTTGGAGGTAGGTAGTAGAAGCAGCAGTGTTTACATTCTTGCTTGGATTATGACTTGAGGGGTAGGGTAAAAGCCAAGGTGTCCTCCACATGATGGCAGTACTACTCAATCAGGACATAATGGGCTAAAGAAACATTAAGGATAAGTGTTCTTTAACAGTTGCAAAATATCAATTAGTGACACTGGAACACAGCAGTGACTATGTAAAGCACTTCAAGTTTAGAAATAGTAGTTTTTCCATGTTTTCTTGATGTTTTTATCCTGGAAAATACATAATACTATACCATTTAAAACAAACGCTCTCATATTTCAAGAGAACCTTTGATGATTTCATATTCCAGAAAGTCCTGACTGACATGCACGAGTGTTATCCAATGATCAACCTCACAGGAAATACTATCTATACGTTTTTTAGTTAAAGCATAGACTAGGCTACTTCCTTCTAGCTAATGTAGAATTCATAAAATGTTTTGAATTTGCATATTAATGTTGAACTGCCCATTTACAATGTTTTGGAGTTTTTTAAGGTTCTCCAGATGGAACAACAGATAATAATACCATGACTAAACCTTTGGTCAAGCATTTAAAAAATAAAGTCATTAATTATTCTACAATGCAAAGCTATATATTTTGACATGAATAAAACAAATTGCTTTTCCATGCAGTTTTCTCAAAGGTTGTTTTAAACTCTCGCAAAATGTATTACAGAATAAGTATATCAGTTGTAATTTACAAATTATTGGATTTGTCAGAAAGAAAGATCTTTGGTATAGAACAAACAAATAAAAACTCTATAGTATCCTTAGTGGGTCTTCTTAGTGTATAAAGTACAATAAAAGTTCCTTGAAATTCTTAAAATATTTTTAAAATAGCACCCATTATTCGAAATTCTTCCATTTAATTGTTAAACTGACGTATCAAAGCCTAATGTTTTGATTTTTTTAATCATTTCCAATTACTTAACTATAAAATTTATTTCAAAAATGAGTAATGAAATTTGAAGATAATTGAACTATCACTGCAACTTCAAAGACCTTCCTTTGACTCATATATTTCTGAAACTGCCTTGGGTGTCAATCTGTCATATTTTAAGAATTTCCAAAGATAGAATTTGCAGAATTTCGT